>PVLD010011798.1:0-63566 GCA_004027595.1 Dinomys branickii
GGACTTTCCCACGTCTCGCCCCGGCAGCCTGGTCTGCCCTACCACATCTCCCCCGGCATCTCAGAGAAATACGCCCAGTTTAAACTTCCCAGCCGAGGTTCCGGCATTCACGCTCACCAAGTCTGTCTCGAGCTGGTGGTGTTTATTAAGGAGGTTCGCTCCCTTGCTGCTCACCCGGTCGCCATCTTCTGTGATCCTCGCCTACAACAATTTCAAAAACTATTGGACTCTATGCCTCTTATCCTTTCCAGCCCTACCTTCTAAATATGAAGAACTAGTTATGTTTTTAAAGATCTCTCCTGTAATCTTTGGACACAATTCAATTTTCTCTACTGAAGAGTAATGAATGTTTTTTCTATGGCTGTCTTGCCATGCGTTAAAGTGTTATCATGAATCTAAGCATTGCCACCATCAATAATGTGGTGGATTAATTAATGGCCAACTTGTAACACCCAGCTGAACTAAATCAACGTGGTGCTGGGTGTATAAGGTCATCCCAGGACTACTGCCAACAGCATAAAAACAGAATTGGAGGGGAAGACGGTGCACCGTTGGTTCTCCTGGACAGGCTTGTCACGCTGGTTTTCCTGATGTGAACCGCCAGCACCAGAGGAGTCCAGGCCCTTTCTGTAGCTGAGGATGGCTACAGTTCTCTCCAGGGGAGCTCTGGTCCTTACCTTAAGCACCACCTCCCGGCTCCAGTTAGAGTCCTCAGCCTGCTGGCACAGATCCTTCATCCCACTGGTGCAGACTTCCCAGATTCCACTACTGGGCCTTCCCAGCACAGACCCTTGATACAGACTTGTACGAGACATTGTCATAGGCTGTAGGCCTCCAGGTGGACTCGTGGAGGGCGTTGCCATGGGATCCAGGCCCTCAGCTGGATTCTTTGGGTCTGTAGTGTGTGGACAGATCTCCCATGCTCTTTTGCATTTGACTCTTTGGGTGAATGTCATGAAATAATTCTGTAAATTATGTGTCCTGTATTAAATCTTGTCCCTTATAAACACTGACTACAAGTGACTTTAAATGCTTGATGGTATTTTGATGGTCCTTCACAGAAGTGGCCAGTCTATATGTCAGAGAATGTGCTTTGAACACCATCAGATAACATCCAATACTGAAGTGAAGATGATGCCTTCTCACAAGCCCTGTGACAAGTGTCCCCACTGGCCTGACCTAGCAGGTCACTAGTGACCAGGCTTATACTAGAGAAAAACAATAAGCATCGTGTTAAAAGATGGAGAAAAATACATAATCTACATATAAATTTGGGCAAGAAAAACGGGTGGAGATATGGGAGCAATCAGAAAGGGTAAAAATGTGCTCATTCTAAAACAAAGTCTACTTATTAAAATTAAATTTACGAAGAGGAAGCAGAGAGGCCACAGAGACTGAAGAAGCACGATGACCTGGGAGCCCTACCAGCCACGTTTATTTACACAAATGGAAACTCCAGCTATCCTTCGATGTTCAAAAAATCCACTGTCGAAATCTTTATGGAAATTACACTACTAGATTTCAGTATTTTAGCTGGAAGGCTGAGGCAGAAGGATCGTCTGATCAAACCCAGCCCGGGCAACTGAACAAGACCATAGAAAGAATGAAAAAAAAGAACAAAAGGACAAATAAAAGAAAGAATGGAAGGAAAGAGGTGAAGGAGGGTAGGTGCTGGGAATGATGAGGGTATATAGCTCACTGCAAAGGCCTCACATTCAAGTCCCAAAAGGGGGGAAAAGCATTTAAATGGTTTAAGTCAAAGAGAGCCTCAAATACGAATTTGTTTATAATTCGTAACTGAAAAACATTCAGTGTGAAATGAATGGCTGGACTTCGTATCTGTTTACAAAACTAGCAGCGCTCCTTATTATCTGACCTACAACAGTTTAAGTTGGCTGCTGTAGTACAGACTTATTCTGAACATTCTAAAAATGTAGGTGGGAAAAGGTAGAGAACTACTTTAACGTTAAAAACTGCCCAGACTGTATCAGGGCCAATCATGTTATATGCTGATGCTTTACAAACTATTACAAAACTTACTGACAGAAGCACAGTACATGCACAAATTAACCATCAACTGACACTCTCAGGATTCAGTGAGTCAGCAGTGTAGGCTGGCTCAGCTATGAAGGTCTGTTGGTTTTGCCTGGATACGCATGTAGCTGTAGGCAGCGTGCCACTCAGCTAATACAGAACTGTTATGTTGACCTCACAGATATATTTGGCACGAATAATGCCTGTCACTTGAGCCATGTCTTCAGTCACTGTGATCAGGTTCCTTCAGAGGGTAGCAACTGTATGCTAACGTGGCAAGGGCAAACTTCAGGCCTCTTGATGGCCAGCTTTAGGGGCCACACTATTCTGTCACATTCCATTGGCCCAAGCAAATGAAAATCCAGTCTCAGCTTGAAGGATGGGAAAATAGAATGTACTTCTTCCTGGGAGAAGGAGAAAAGTCACTTTGCAAAGAGACTTGCATGTAGGATGGGAGTGATTACTGGGTCATCTATTTATACAATCAACTACTACATCTTTAATGTGGTTTTCTTCACTCATCTCTGGAGTGCCAGTTCATGATAAAGTAACCTGGCATTTAAAGAAAAGATGTTGACCTAGGCAACTTTGGAAAACAATGTTTTGGCTAGAAATTGTACAACTAAAGACTAAAATAAATGCACACAAACCCTATGCTTAGGTTGGTAAGTACTTCCAAAATGCACTGTTACATAAACACAAACATGCACACACTTATATAATCACTGCATTGCAGAGATGCAAACTAAAGATGAATATACTAAAAATAAAAATACAACAAATATCCTAACAGTTGGCTTCCTAGCCCATTAAGCCTTTTCTGTGGCATAAATACATAATTTCATATCCATATGTGTCTTTTTGTAAGACTAAGAAAGTTTTAAATGGTGTTCAGAAACCTACTTTTTGAAATGAAGTATATTTATGAAGCTTTAGCTTCAAAGCCCCACTCTGGCACGGGACTCCTTCAAGAACTTGAATCTACTGTATTCTTAAAGGTGGCCCCTAAATAAGGAAGCTTTAGGCCCCAGAAAGCACGGGTTCACAGCTGTTTTCAAGTGAATAAACACATGTTTGCATTATCATTTTAAGTGCCAGAGAATGCATTTCTTAAAAAACTGCATTCATGGAACTTCACCAGTATAGTGGAGTGAGAAGGGTGGTGGCCATAGTGTGAGAGAACCAGAGAGTCCTGGATTCAGACACCATCTCTGCAGTTTACCAGCTTTGTTAGCTTTTCAGTTCAGTTTCTTTCCTGCTGTGTCACATGACAGTAGTATACCAGCTGTTAAAAGTATTTGGCATAACGCCTCTCAGTGTGTGCTCGTGAGTAGTGGTATTATTTGAAATGATGTGAACAGAACTAACTTAATTGTTCTTTCTATGCACCTCCTCCATCAGCACATCAGCTTTTCCCTTTTCTAGCTTAAATGATCCCTGGTGGTTTCTTTATCTCTCCTCCTTTCTCAGGCAGAGCCATTCAGCAACTTCTACCTACTTTTAAAACATAAATTCTTCAGTCCCTCTAGGAATAGCTTTAGTCCTTAGGTTGATTTACAAAAGCTGATCTCTTTGTTACTAAAAACATGTCATTAAAGAACAGCTCTATATACTAACATCACTAGAGCCAGCTCTTGCTTTTTAAGACATAAATCCGCTGGAACACCATTGTCAGGTGGGCCACTCCCAGGTCACTCAGTCACTGCCACTCCCTTACTGGTTCGGAACAAGAATGGACAACTTTGTACTCATTCCCACAACATCAACCAGACATTAGAGTTGAAAGATGTGTGACAGTTTAATGGCTTTTCAGTCAAAGAATTATCATGTGAATTAGCAATTCTACTCTGGGGCATAAATACCAAATAATTTAGAAACAAAGATTCAAACAGATACCTGTCCCCAAATGTTCACTGTGGTGTCATTCATAATAAGCAAAGGATGGAAACAACACAAATATACTTCAACAGATGAATGAACGAAATGCAGCCAGGCACAGTGGCACCCAGCACTAGGGATCTCCACGACAGGAGTCCAGCCTGGGTTACGTAGTGTTTCTGAGAACAGCCCACTACCTAGCAAGATCCTGTCTCAAAAAAAACAAACAAACAAAGAAATGAAATACATACATACAATGGAATATTAGTGGGCTGTAATGAAATTGCAATGCATGCTATGACATGGATGAGTCTTGAAAACTATATACTAATGTTTGAGTCCCTTTATATGGAAGATCTAGAATAGGCAAATTCAAAGAAACACAGAAAATATGAAGAGCTTGGGAAAAAGGAAATGAGAACTTATTGCTTACTAAGAGCTTTTGTTAGGGATGACGAAACATTTTGTAAACAGTAGTTACAGTTCTACAATACCATGAATGTAATTAATCCCACTTAATTTTACATTTAGATGGTTAAAGTGGCAAATTTGGTTTTATATATACATGTGACACTGGAAAAAGTACTATGACTCATCAATTATAACAACTGTATTTTCCACATTTCAGCAGATCTGAAATCAAACATGTTTTATAATCAATGCTGTCAGCCAAGCAGTAGTTTTTATAACCTGCTGTCAGCCAGGGAGTAGATTTCAAGTGTTATCATTGTGTATATGTGTTCAAAGTTGATTGTTACTTCTCTTATTATTAGAAATGTGCAATCCGATTCAAGAGCCATGTAAGGAGAGAGATATGGATCCTAGTTTTTGTTATTTTTGTCTAAAAACTTGTTATTATACTGGGAAATTCAAGAAAGAGCTAGCATTGGGATGAGAGAAAAGAGAAAAGGAGAAAATATGTACATATGTACACACAGGATAGCTAAGATAGTTGTACTACTGACTTTTATTGCTCTATTGAAAGGAAAAGTTAATGTTTAAGTGCATGATCAATCTTATGTGTCCACATTCATCTGAGCATCCAAATTGAAGATATCAACATGTGATACAAACATTAATTTCCTATCACCTTGTCTGAAATTCTGTAATGCTTGTATTGTTTTTATGTTATTTTCTAAATGTGTGTGTATTTGTGAAGATGTTTTCATTCTTTTACGTTTAAAATTTAAAAAAAAATTCTAATTGGAGGCTATGGGGTTGAAGAAAATTCCAGAGATAGTAATGGTGCACTCTTTTGAGAAATGTGACTTCACTAATGTTTCTGATGACACTGGGATGATATAGAGTGGATAAACAAGTATAACAAGACTGAAGAGAAAAGTTAATATAAAATGGGTAAACTCTGGATATAACATGATTTGCAAATACATTAACCATTCTACTTTGTTTGTATTTTCCCTTCTAAGCAGAAAGAGTTAACATGGGGGAATATTTCCTGCAAAAGCCCAACAGGTCTTTGGGAAAAAAATATACGTAATAAAAATGTAACTGGTAAGAATGGGTTATGTATTTAGGGAGGGCAAAGGATAAACAGTACACACACACACACACACACACACACACACACACACACACACACGTTAAATGGTCATCGAATTCATTGGTTAATAGCGAGCCTGCTTTGGAGACATGGTTAGAAGACACTCTTTGTTTCTCAGTTTTCCAGGCTGAAAGGACTTCTGAGGAGTAGCATTCATCACCCGTCTCCTCTCCTTGACCAATGGCTCATCTACCTGGTTCGCTTGAGAAAACAAACCGGGCCTGTGCTATCTGGCCACTTTCTCTTTCCTTTTAGGACAAGACTCTCGTGAGTCACAAATTCTCTGCTTCTCTTTCTGTAGTCTCAAAGGGAGCATGCTAATGGCAAAGGGTTTATGGTTTTCCTACTCTGCCTGTGATAACGTGTGAAAGATAAACTCTGACACATAGCATTAGGAAAATTCACTACCACTGATACAGGCTGTGCTAACAGGATTATCGATAATGCAGGAAATATTCCCCCACGTTAACTCTTGCATCTCTTATTCTAAAGGAAGCAGGAAGGTAAGGAGATACTGTCTCGAATTTCATCACTTTGTCATTAGGCCACTACAAATAAAAACATGGGAAATAGTGTTTCACATAAAATATTGGTAAAAATAAAATCAGTAAATGCTAAGCTAGTATTCACAGGGAGGTAAGAAATCCATTCTCATACATTATTTTGGGGAGTCTAGTGGTGAAGATCTTTCCGGGGGAATTTGGAAGCTAATTTACATAACTAAATATGCACACCTTTGAACTGGCAGGTTCACGTCCTGTGGAAGTACACACTTGTATGATTATCTGTATGAGAATATTCACTACAACGTGTTTAATATTAAAAAATCGGACATCATTAGCCAGAGAAATGGTGAAACAAAATGCCACGAGTTTATGCAGAAATAATGTGCAATAACTGGGAATGGAGGTTGGCAAGCTGCGCTCCATAAGCTAAACGTAGCCTGCGTTAGCTTTTGTCAGTGTAAGCATCAGAACGCAAATAATTATCTGGTTCCACCCAAGGTTTTCTTATTGCCCTCAAGCACCTCCTTGCCTAAGATTCATGCACTGCATCCTTACTTAAGATTCAAGTTCTGCCAAGCCGAGAAGAAAACTCTTAATTATTCTTTATCATCTTTACTGGTCCAGTTCCTTCCAACAGTGAAGGCAGAGATAGTGGTGCATTATTTGATTTTAATAAGACTGCATATCTGGTCATGCTATGTTACACTGTGCTTCTTTTAAGACCTCAAAGATGTAAGTTATAATGTACTGTTTTGTATACACACCCATATACATTAGTAAGTACATAAATACTGTTATATCAAATAATATATTGTTTGTCACAGTAAAGGTGCTGTAAAATCAAATGGAACCACAAGCTGAAAATTAGTCATACAGGAAGTATGGCAACTGAGATCTTTCCTTATTTTTTGTATTTCAACAAAAATTGAAAAGGTTAGTTTCAAGAATAAGAATTTGATAACATGAACCAGTCTTGGATCTGTGCTTTCTTCTACTCAAAATTGTTACTTTTTTCCCCAGCTGATTATAAATGATTAGCTATGGAGAACAAGGAACTGAAAACTTAAAAATTTTCATGCTGAATCATATCCTTAGCAATTTCATTTAAACCACAGGAGGTTTTCTAAAAATACCTGCTGAATGCTTCCCCTCAGCTAAAACTAGTATATACAGTCTTGAGTTATAAAGAGGAAATGTCACTGGTGGCTGGGTATGCAAGCTAGCAAGAGGCCAATTATTTAATTCTGAATAAAGGTCCTTCTTTCTCTCTGGGTAAAAAAAAAAAAAATCAAAGTTTGTCATCACAAAATTCTTGTGTGGCACTTCACAGTTTTCAAGGTAATTTCCCATACATTACCCCATCAGTCTCATAATCTCCTAAGACTCAAAGAAAGTATTCTCTTTTTAAAATATGTACACTGCCTCACATATATTAAGTTGTTTAGAGCTACAATGAGCAAGGGTCACAGAAAAGATCCAAATTCTCACTCTCAAAAATGTATAAATATTCATTTTAAATGGAATTGCCTTTTTTCTTAAATGCATCAGAGAAATTATCTGTCCTGGGGAAAAAATGAGTATCAGCAGTTTGAGATGTCTACAGTTTCAGCAACAATGACTTTTTAAATGGAAAACAAACAATGCTACAGAAAGAAAAAACGACACTCAAAATGTCATCACATTTCACTAACACCAATATGCTTAGCTTCAGCAAGCCAAGATCTGCCTGTAACTTCTAATTCTTAATTTATTCTACTTCTCAAAATATTGAAATTATTTATTTGAAAGCCGTAACAACATAAAAAGACAACAAAAATATGGTGCCCTGGTAAGAATGCAAATGATGATCAAAGCTCAATGTGTAATATTACTATAAACATGCGGACTTTATTTTAATCTTGAAGGTTGTCGTTAAGAATTGTCTATGAGGGCTGGGGATATAGCTCAGTGGAATAAGCGCTTGCCTAGCAAGCGCAGGGTCCTGAGTTCGATCCCCAGTACCGCAAAAAAAAAAAAAAAAAAAAAAAAATTGTCTATAACTGGAAACACATTTTATGGCAATAATTGAGGGGGTGTGTGTTTTTAACCCCCCACCACCGTTCCCTTCCCACACATCCAGTATTAATGTCTTTCTAAAAATGGATAGTCCACAAAGGCCTTATTAAATAAGGTAGTTAAAAATATTGATGAAGATATTATAGGAAACTAAAATCAATAACTAATATTGAAATACGAAAAAAAAAAAGCATACAAACTTGGTGAGAACATTTAAGTACATTATAGTAGCACTTTCGTTCCAGGATTAAAATGCTGGGTTCACTGGTCCTGTCTTTATCTAGGCGTAGGGGTCACTTCTGTTAAAACTTGAAGTTATCTATCATCTGAGGGGATACACAGAAGAGGAAGCTAAAATGAACACTTTTCCGAATAACTACCAAACATATATTTAAATGTTGTGTCTCCTTAAAAGTGAGAATTTCTTCCAAATCTCTTAGATCTTAGGGTACAAAAAGAATGGCCTACAGTTTCAGCAGTATCTGTAGGTCAAGTTGAAAGGAAAAAGTATGAGGTAGATCCTTAAGAGTAATCTAAGTAATCTACGTAGACATGGGAAGTCTTAGGTTTTAAAGTGAAAGGGAGTAAGGTTTTATTCTTTCTTTTGAAATTTATTGTCCTTATTTTGAGCTCTCTTCTCCCCTAATGCTGATTTTTTCTTTCTCTTTTGTCTTTGGGATGCCCTTATTGCTCCTTGCCCACACAGATCTTCCATTCCATTAATGTATAATTATTAAAGAAATGGGTAAGATTTTGTCTTTGTACAATTACATGATCTTGTCTTCAACTGTATTTTTCATTCTTAAAAGTTGCAGAAGATGGTAACGCAGAAAAAAGGTTCAGGCCAACCAGAAGATCAGTCAGAAGCTGGCCAGAAAAACTGAGCCTCAGCTCTCTACCCACCGTCCATTTTTTATAACTATGGACAAGTAATATTTCAAAAGAAAATGTTCTTGTCTGGAGTTTACACTAATACCTAACATCATATATTAGTAAACTACAGTTTAATGAATAGTAGCATAAGCTTTTTATGTCTTTTCTACATATTCAAGTGAAAAATTTAAATGGTTGAGACTACAAAACGCATTTAGTTTAATATCCAAAGTTCTTTTTTTTTTAAAGTAACTGATTCCCTCACATTGGAAAGGAAGATGGCAGTTGCAGTTCCTTTGTATTTATATCTTTTTTGATGGAAGGGTTCCTCCTCCTCCGTTCCCCTACAACTTGTTAAAGTCAGATTTCTATAAAATTGCCCATACCTGTATTTGTTGACTGCACCCCCATGGTCTTTTAACGTGCCCTTTTGTGCTGTGTACGTCCCAGGAGTGGAAAGATACAGGGGCTTCATCAAATTCCAGTTTGTTTTTGTTTTTTGGTGAGACACTTCATAGGTGGTACTAGGTACTATCCAGGGACTCTTATCAAGGGACACACTGTAAGGTAGATCTCCAGGTTGAGGTGTTGCAATTCTGATCCACATGTACCTTACCAAGTTTTCAGATAATAGCTTCAGTAGCTATTGATTACCACTTAGGTTTGTAAATGGCTTAGAAATTGCCAAATGGTCATATTCTTATACTGCTGTACATGTTAACTAGAATCCCAGGTATTCTACAAAATTCTCTCCTCACCTCAGGGTGTCCTGACATAAAGCAGGAGAAATACTTATCTCCAACTTACCAGTTTTCAGAATTCCTCAAGATCTTTTCAAAGATGACCAATTTGTTTTAGTTGTTTTTTAGTATCACTTCAAAAGCATAGGTTTATATGTTTCAATTCATTTTCATTATTGTGGTTACTGACTATGAAATTGGTCTGTATATATAGCCAGTGGGTCAGAATCTCCACAGCTGGATACAGAACTTTTGCAAAAAAAAAAAAAAAAATCGGCATTTGAAAGCTTTTTTGCTTTGGTGCTACTGAAGTATAACTTTTAATTTTCTGGTTTGAAATGGTGCTGTGATTTTGTTGGAGGAAAAAAATGCTTACCATGTACATATGACTCAAACTGTACACCAGAGCTCAGCCGGCCAAGCAGGCGCACCCCTATAATCCTGGCACTTGGGCAGGGGAGGCAGGATTGCCATGAGTTCCTGCCAGTCGGCTACATGGTGAATTTAAGGCCAGCCTAATTTATAAAGAGGCACTGTCTCACCACCACCACCCCCAAATCATATAGCTCACATTTGCTTGAAAATAAACTAGGGAAAGTGAGATGAATTAAGTTTGGTTTCACACTGCTAACATTTGAAGTTGTGTAATGACGGTTATACTACCATTCATTATACTTGTTCTCTTGGATACATTAGAAAATTCCCATAATGAAATTGTTTTTACAAATTCCATTTTAGTAGTAAAAGATATTCCTATTAAAGAAAAATAAAACACACATATCTTACATTAAACCAGTCTTCATAAATTCTAACAAAAACACATGCGAAAGAAAATAACCTCATTTTCCACTCAAGAAAAATATAAATAATTCAAGTTAAGAGATAGTCTGAAAATGTATGATTCTTAAAGTATTCTTTATTAAGATCATTAAAAGTTGTAGAAACAACCTTCTATTATAAAGGCACAGGGAGACAGTTCTGATAAAATATTCAAATTAAACAGTAACTTACAGTACAAAAGACAATTTTAATGCACATACAAACCCCAAATGTCTGATTCAAAAATATTTTACTGCGTCTATTAATGGGCAATGATTAAAAATATAAATTGCTGCTGTATAATAAATATCTAATAGTGAATATATTGATAGCAAAGTGAACAAAATATTTATTGCTTTTCACATACATATTTTTCCCTGTAATTTCAAATTTCTAGTTCTTCTACTCTCTTCTCCATCTTTTCTAAAGTTAAAGAAATTCCACATAATCTCATGGGGGAGAAAAGGCAGTCACGGAAAACTACCTGAAGTAGCAGTAAGCGCTGCGGGCAGTGCTCCTTACTTCCCCTCCGTAATCCCAGTTATCACCACTCACCCCAAAGGTAAGATCAGTGTTAGTGAAACCATTCTAAGGTTTGTAATGAATACTTATCGAATATAAAAGATGTCCCATTTGGAAATTATATATTTTATTTGTAGTTTTGAGTTAAGAGGGGAATGCTGGACAGTTGATTTTTCCTACTCCCTTCAAAATCTTTCCGAACTTGTAAAAAGTCATCTTAGTAAAATTCTTCAGCACTTAAACGTTTCATTGAGAGCTATGCAATGAGCTGATATATTAAAATTAACATAATGCAATCTACTTTATAATGGGAATCTCTTACTCTTTTCTGGCTTTAAAACTGGAAATAGCTTTATTCATTTCATCTTATTTGCAGCAACCTAATTTTAGACAATACCAACAATTTTCATCACAAAATGCAAATAATGTGAACACATCACCCTAATAATATAATTTCAACTCAGGACATAGCTACATTAAAGTATTTGATAAAATTACTTCACTATATGTCATGTTCCGTGTGTAGCAGCTGCTACTGTGCCTAGCACAAGTTGATGCTCAATAAATAGTCACTGAATAAACGAAAAAGAAAAACTTGGCTTTGGTTGTACATATTTCAATCACTTTCTGATTTAGGTAAAGTCAGTCTGAAACTAACTACTGCACACTACACCAAACTTCGCTGTAAACATGAGTAACACCTTCAAACAGAAAAGAATTACATACTTTATAATGAGAATAACTTTTAGAATAGTCTACAAATTTCACAATTTGTTGATTTTTATAGCAGTTGGGTAAAGAAGACCCTGCTGGGAAGACTAACTAATTGTGTGCATTACAGTAAAAGTTTTTAGCCTATCAATAAATAAAAGGTTCTGACACCTGATTAAACTCAATGACTACCATGTTAATTTTGCAAAACTACCAGTTAGTAGAAGTGTAAAATACCTTTAAGTCACATGTTCTTGAAAGCAGTAGCTTGTTTTAAGGAATAACCAAGGAGATCTGAATTTAATTATGACAGAGCTACGATACTGGAAGGCTGTTAAGAATAAGGTGACCAATTCTATTTTAAATGCTAAGCATAGGACTAGGGCTAACATTTCTTTGGCATGTGCATTACTATCTTGGACTAGTTAGCATTTTAAAAATACTATGTTATATTTTTTTATGAACCATAATTACCAAGGTGTAGATTATTAGTGTACTCTTTTTAAAGCCTTTAGTAAAGGATGAAATGACATTTTGTAACATATGCTGAAGTTCCTGTTCAATATACATTTACAATTATTGGCATAGAAGGATGTAATTGTTTAAACCACCTGAAATGATGTCATGCAAATGTTAAAACACAGAAGGCAGAGGAAAAGTATGTACATAATAGAATACTCAGCTCTGTGGAAAAAAAAAAAAAGAAAACAAGAAAAACCACAATAAACCAGGGACTCCTGCCCTAACAGTAAATATGTACCGCATAGTACTGAATGGAAACTAGCTAAAATTTAAATGAACACCTACAGTAATCTGAATGTGTAATAATTAATTAAAAAATCAAAAATGAAAAATGAAACACCTATACATCAGAAGGAATAAGTGGCCTATAAAACAGGCCAATCTAAGTTGACATTCAAAGAAAATGCAAGAGATTCACAAAATCATGATAGTAACGCAAACTAAGTTATCAAGTACCCTTTGATACACAAGCCAATGTAACTATCAGACTCAGCTCCGATAGCTTAACAATACTCATTAATCCACTCCAGCGGAGTAGGGGGCAGAGCAGTCACTGATCACTCAAGTCTTCAAAGTACTGACTTGCAGAAGCATCGTGTGAATTCTGTAGTAATGTCTTATTTTGATGGGTGTTAGTGTGAGATACATCAGTGCTAGTTTAGCATCGCTGGATACAACACTTCCAAATTCCACTTTTCCAGATAGTTTCCGGTGGTTTCGTTTTGCCAGTGCTATTTAAATGGAGGAAAGAAAAAAAAAAGTAAAGTTCACCTTAGACTACCTGACATTATTACTTAATTGTGCCAGGTATTCTCGCAGTTCCCTGGCTGCCTGGAACCTGCCATAGCGTTTCTTTGGGTTGGCACACTCATCCAGTAAGGCCTCGAGTCGGCCGTCTTTGGCAATTTCAGTTGGTGGGTCATGGAGAAGTCCTCCAGAGGTACCCCGCCAGGTGGCATGTCTGGATAAGAGGTTCTGACAAACAGCATAATAATTGTGGTCCACAGTGACTCGAGCACAAAGGATTTCTTTTGAGAATGATAAGCAAGCCTCCTTATCACAGTCATCAAATTTGCTTTCATACCATACATCCCAATTTTCAGGTTTATCTGTAAAAAAGGGAAAAACAGAAAGATGTATTTTTAAAGTTCTCATAATGTGTTGTTTCTGTGCTACTATGCATAAAAGCACATTATAAATGTAAACATTTCAATATATTAATTCACATAACCACCTATTGGGAGTCCATCAGCGCTGAGGGAAGAATCACGCAAGACCCTTACCGCTTACAGGTTCAGTCTTCGATTTATCATCATACTCAGAATCATAAAGTACAACACGAAGCTAGAAGACTAGAGAAGACCTCCTACTTCTGGCTGGAGCTACGCAAGACTGCATAGAGGAGTACAGCTGATTTTAGGTCTTAAAATAAAAATAAGTCAGAAAAGCAATAAAGGAAAACAGCATTCAAGGTCCAGGCATGCATTTAAAAGACTGCTCCAGTGGTTGAGGAAACAATGAGAGAACTTCACTGTGGCTGGACTATGAGATTAGGTCTGGAGGAGGTAGAGAAAAGCTTAGAGAATCAGGTTACAACCTGCAGAATTACGACTGTGATTTGTTTTCTAGAAAGATAACTCTGGGTTAAAGACTGGAGGGACTAAGATGACAAGAGAATCCAATGAAGGCACAGACATAAAACGGACTGGAGAGACATTTGCGACCAACAGGAACGGGTAAAAGTATGGGTGTGGGTTAGGATTCTAACTGGAGGGTAAGGTGGGTACTACAACATGTTTGTATTAGTTTTTATAATACACATACATAGCTGTAAGACACTTCGGAGGGTATGTCACACACATTAAGTTGAACCGGACTTGAAATGACTTTAAGGTTAGAATTGTAATCCCATATTATGAAACGCTATCGTGCATGTGTTTGACCAAGCCAAAGCTCAGAAGATAAGTAGGTAGCCATATATGAAAAGAAGATGAGGCATTTTAGACAGAGGAAACTGCAGTGGGGCAAACCTTGAATTAGAAAGATTCACTCAAGAAGACAAAAGCCTATTATTCCTGAAGTCTCGGGGGGAGGGGCAGAAGGTACTAAACCATGCACTATGAGGCCAAGTCACATAGATTGTCCCTGGGAAGGAACGTGGATTTTACTTGAAGAACAATGAGAAGTCATTAAAATCCTTTAAGCAAGTGAGACCTGATTTATGTTTTATAAAAGTGAGTATTTCAATAGAAGGAAGATACTGAGGGAAAGAATTTCAAGTTATTAATCAAGAAGTATTTTCTGAACTAGGCAACAAGGCACACACCTGGAATTCCCACTAACTGGAAGGTTCGAGTATGAGGGTCTCCAGTTTGAGGCCAACCTGAGCATTTGTGAGATCCTGTCTTAAACATTAAAAGGACCAGACTGTAGCTTAGCGGTTGGGCACTTGTGCGAAGCTCTGAGGGGAAAGAAGGCGGCGCTTTCCCCATTTACTGCCTGGGTGCTTCCGAATGGCAAAGCAGCAGTCTGAATTAGGTCCCAGTGGATTAAATGAACGGGCACCACACTGAGTGAGGCAACGCACGAACACAGAAGATGAGAAAGGGTGGATAGAAGAGACCAAGGAGCACGTACAGGGACCCAGTAAGCCCAGAGGCGATGCACACGCTGTCCGCCACACCACGGGCTAAGGCAGATAATATCAAGGATGAAAACGTCACAGGGGAAGTAGAGGAGGAGGAGGGAGAGCGCGGGAAGGGGAAGAAGGTAAAAGCAAAAAGAAAGAAGCTGTGATAAGCACAGGTAACCACCCGCCAAGACGACTGTAACATGAATTGCAAACAGGCTAATGACAAAGTGTGTCACAAAAACAAACTAACAAAAGCAAAGAATGGAGACTGAGAGACATACACACATCAGCAATACTTTTAAGAAAGGGAAATCAAGGAGGGACAGAGGGGCTCTTGTGTGTACTTGTTTATGGAAGTCAGAAAAATTGGAGGTTCACTTGAGTGGGAAGTTGACGATAACTGATACAAGTTCTAAAGGAAAGATCCGCCGTCTGAGAAAGAGGAGTGACAACACAAGGATGCCACTCAGGGGGCTGCCACAGCAGAGCTTCCATGTCCTAAAGCACGAAGAGTGAATACAGGTCTTCTGCCAAATGGCTATTTTCAGGCCCTACTCAAGATATTTGAGAGGAGCTGGCCAAAGTTAAAGTAACATCACAGCAGTGCTCCTGTAGGACACGCAAGCATGCGAAGCTATATGGTTGGATTCATTAAGGTCCAGAAACAGGGAAAAACTGTATCTTTTACTCTTAAGAAAATCTGTATAAAGTGAAAAACAAAACAATTACAAACACTGGAATGAAAATATGAAAAGTTTAGGCAAACTGCGAAAACTATCCATACGCTAAAAACCAGTAACCTGTACACTTTTTAAAAAAGAAAACCATAGCGCAACCCACTACAACAGTCACACAAGTACGAGGAGGTAAGTGGGACTCTCCAGTGGGGCTCTCCTTCTCTACGTATATGAAGCCTTCCACAGCAAGAAATTTTCAAGGGTGAGCAAAGAATCAAAATGTGCAGTGAGAAAAATCAAATATTTAAATAGGATCAGGCTGAGATTATACAAAATTGTCAGTATATTACTGTCACATTAGTTGCATTTCTCAGGTGCCACAAATGCACCGTTTCTGTTCATCCGGCAATGCTTACTTCCCTTCCACCGCAGCACATCATGAGATGGGATTCAAAATACAAGACTCAACATAGATGAACAACCCTTCAGTTTCTTCTTCTAAATGAACTCGTTCCAGACTACAGCACCAGTCTGTCCTTAACACTTTAAATTTCCTACGGCATATACTCTGCCTATTTATACACTGCCTATTTATCCTACGGAGAACTCAGAAATAAATGGAGAACAGGGTTTTGGGTCCAAAGCAATAATCAGAATATCAAACTAAGGTCAGATCTCTGATGCTAAGAATCACCTGAATACTTAAAGACAAAAACAAACCATTCCTGTAGGAGCCCGAGAAGGAAACATCGAACCATTACTGTAAGAGACCCCAATGAAATGTGAAGTCTCTCTGGAAAGCTGTAACAATACCAACGTCATAGACCCTAACCCACAGAATACAGCACACAAGTGAAAGACATGTACACACACACTCACGATATTTGCACCCACTTGAACCCAAAAGATAATTTTACTATATACAGAGAAAATGACTAAGAGTGAAAGTTTAATAAATATTTATTCGCTGATACTATTTATACATAGCAAAGAAAGATGCAAGCTTGACATCTAAGGAGAAAATTCAAGGCTTACTTCACAAAAATATCATTTTGACACAGAAACAAATGTATATAAGAAAATAAATCTGAACGCTACATACTTACTTTGTCTAATTAATCTCTTGTCAGCAACCAAAACATTTTCAGCATCCACAATGATTACCTTCCCATCTCGAGGACCAACTGCAAAATTGTCAAAGCTGACGTCCAGGAGGTAGAGTGCAAATTCAAAGTCATTGTTTGTAAGCTGTTCTGCTATTTCCATTAACTGCCAAGCAAGGTCGACTCTTTTCTCCCAGGGCGCATTGAAGTAACTCCAGAGTTCTTCTCCAACATAATTTACAGCCACCATTCTTCCACACGCTCCAAGGTATTTTGCAAATGGCCAACCCTCATCTGAAGGAAAGCTCTACAAAAGAATTATCTTAATATTATAAGACATTCTGATGAAGGTGCCCTAGGTTTCTCTTAAGACCCCTCTCAGTAGAGACTGCTACTAGAATGAGTTTGGATTTTCTTGTTATAGTCAATAGTTCATTAGAGATAAATTTCATTTCTTCTGCAAATCTTACCATTACTATACATCCCTAGAAATAAACACAGTGACACCTTGATATTTATTGTTAATTGATTTTAAGAGGCACGAAGACACCAAAAGCAATGAGTAGCAAACTACTTTGAGGGGGGCTGGAAAGGTCGCGAGACAGGAGGCAATCAACACCAAGTTCCGAGCAAGATGAACAAGAACTGGGACAAAATTTTTTATGTCAAAATGTATCGAGTACCAAATTCACACCTTCACACAGGAGTTTCAGAGCACTCAAGCTCCATGGAATGACTGCACTTGATCGCAGGCAAAAGGTCGAGAAGTGACCCATGGTATAACTATAACATTACATTTTTAAAATTAAAAGAAGATTCAACAAGTCTTGCTTATCAAAATCTCAGAATAAAACTGATCAATAAAAGGCAGCTCACTGTCTTTATTATCAAATCTAAAAGTATGCTTTCTTGTACCTTGATTCAAGTAAATGAGATCAAACAATCCCAAGTTTTGAACAGACAAAACTGCAGGTCTACTAACAAGCAAGTATTTACCAGAACCAGGGTAGTGTCCAGTGCTGTTAGTAAGAGCGAACTGAACAGTCTCTGTAGCCATAAGCTTTTAGTTTAGGAGACTGACATGTGACAGAGGCCCATGACAGCATTTAATAGGTGCCCGAGCTATTCCAGAGGTGGTCAGAGGAATTCTTGGGCTTTTACATCACATTCAAAAGCAGGGAAAGAACAAACTGATTCACCAATGCAACCCCTACTCCAGGCCTCAGGTTAGTCTTACTTTCCTTTCCCCAATCACAACACTTTCTGTTCACTATGGCTCAGACTTAAAACTGTTTATTTAATGAGTTTTATCACTGAAATGTGTAACTACAAAATGAGCACTGAAGAAAAAAAGGATAGGAAGTGATATTTTAAGCAACTCTTAGGTAAGATCACAAGACCATAGGTGAGTTTGGAGAGCCATTCTTCAGGCTAGGAAAAAATTACGAGATATTTACACAACCATTAAGGATGACTGGGAAGGCAATATTCAGTATAATCTTACTACTATAAATGACTACTGAACATAAATGTAGCCTACTTCCACTGTGAAAAATTAAACAATTCCTATACATTTAAAGTACTAGCAGCAAGGCTCTTTAAATCTTAAGAAAACAGGCAACATCAACTTTACCTTGAGATTTAATTGTCAAAACACAATACCAATGTTATGTTAAAATTTTTATGAACTGTGTAACAAAAACTACTTTTAAAGCATCATCCACAATTCTCAATTTTCATTTGTGCTTCAATTTAAGACTATTAATGCATAACAATCTTACTGTTCTTTGTGTATGTTTTCAAATATTTAGGATTTGTAGTGCTGTGATAAAACAGTAATTCTATGAAAAATTTAGAAACTATGAATCTTTAAATATGGTAGATTGATAGAATTTTAGTGCAGAGACTGTATTTATTAGCTAGAAATTAGAAGTAAGCACATTTTTAATCTTGCGGTGGAGGATTTTTTAATTACTTTTTGGAGATTAGGAAAGGTGCTCATGTTCAATGTGTAGTAGAAAAACTGATTTCTAACCGCTCACCATTTTAAACTGCCTGCCAATTTAAAACACCTATGACCTTGACAGTTTAGTTACATACGATTACAAATGGTTAGCTATTTTCTGAACGTGTTCATGTAGAAAGTCACCAATATAAAAAGTAAAAGCACTAAGGACAAGTAAATAAGGGAAGTTACATAATTTTGCCATGAAAAAGTAAAACAAAACACTCCTCCATACACTATCAGTACATTATTCACATGCCATATTGTAGAACAGATACAAACATATCTTTGTGAAAATGAAATGGTCTTTGACAACAGGAGAACAGGGAGCCCTGCCAACATCTGCACATGTACAAATGCCTCCTTGCCTTTGGAGCCTTTCCAACTGGCAAGCAACAGTCAAATCTACACTTCATTACCCGGGGCCCCCACAGAAAAGGGTAAAATGTATGAACAAATGCCACAACGAGCAAACTTTATATTCATATAGTGATTTCTGGTAATTTTGTCTGAAATCCTGTTATGCCTCATTTTAAGAAGAGCACAACTCTTTCAAGATAGCTTGTTACCTAGTTCTTACCTATGCAAGAACTTTAATAAATTCATTTGTTCATTTGACAAGACTTTTTCACTGTATAATTAAAACAGCCAGATTTCATTAATGAGAATAGAACTCTATTAAACACATGGTAGTACACAAAAATGCTTGAGGGAAGCCAAAATATTTCTAATTTTCATTTGAAGCAAATGGCCAAGCAGAATTTGAGAGAGAAAACTTTAAGACATCAGAGCTGGGATTTATTAAACACATCAGGCAGTATGAAAAACAAACTCTTCCTGATTACTGAATTCCCAAAGGGAGTAAAATACAGTAGCTATGATAAGTAGTTTAAGGTAGGGACCTATATTTTCTTATTTAAAACAAAAATCTAAAAATCAGAGTTCAAATTGCTCAGCATGATCTGAGTTAACGTGGTAGTTAAGATTGTACAGAGACACAACAGTTTGGTTTAATATCCAGCACCACGAAAAATTAAGTAAAGAACCTCAAGAGAAACAAACCATAATAAGCTGCTAAGGTTCAACTAAATATTATAAGTGCCTTCACTACTAATTTCCAAAAATAAAATATATGATCATGAAACCTTAATACCAGATGTGGGCATCTCTTTTTTGGGGAGGGGCAATAAAACCCCAACAGTATCAATAACAATACCGTGTGCACTAACAGTACTTTAAAACCAAAGTTTCAGAAACAAGTAAACAAAACCACTAAGGTCATCATTATTCAGCATAAGAAAACAAATTAAATGGAAGTGATATTAATATACATAGTTCATGCTGAAGAGTTAAACAGATATTTATATGCTATTGCATATAATATTCAACAAAATTTAAGAGCAGTATAATACATTACATAAATAGAATAATCAACTTCAAAATACAAGGCTAAGTTTTGATATCCAACTCAATTATCTACATTCCACTAGCTTCAGCTATGGGAGAGTCTTGGTTCCTTCCTCTTAAACATGGGGTAGTGTTTGTACCACATTTATGAAGCAATCCAATACTCAAAGAACAATGACGTACCACAGACTTTGTAAAGAAGTGCATACCATCATGTAGACATTCATCAAAATGTGCTTATTTTCTCAACACCTACCAAAAAGCTGAGAAGCGATCCATGGTATAAAAGGCAAGTAACACCTTCAAAATATAACCAACTACTCAATTACAGAAACATCTTCACTGCCCTCTAACAATTTCTAATTTATCATGAGGTACACAAAGTGGTTACCAAACTAAAAAGATGTGATGCTATGAGACTATATAGAGCATTCATAAACAGTGATAATGCAAGAAATCAAAACTGTGGTAACATGTATACACATAAACATAGCACTTGATGGTGCTTTTTATTTATTGTAAACAAAAACCACAAATTCCAAATGCTGAAATGACCTAAATCAACACCAAATCATTGTATTTTAATGACTAAAAGTGGGGGAGTGAATTCAAAGAAATACAGAGTTGGAATGTACCCAAATGGTAAATATAATTCAATCTTATTAGTACAGTGTTGATTTGCCTAAAGTCATATATGAAGTAAAAGGCAAAGCCAAGGTAGCTGTAATTCTTTTTGCAAGAGTCAAAATAGTTCAAAACAGACTCACAGAACTTTTCAATCCAGTAAGCATTTTCTCAGATTTTAAGAAAGGTATGCTACAGGGAAGCACCACACAAGCAAACACTGTGCTGCAACAACGAAGATGTTATTTACCCTAGGAGAGCTCTTCTTGGGTGGAGCCAAAAGGATGAGTGAAATACTGAGACAGACTAGAGAGGGGCAGTGAGGACACGCCACACGTATGTTACAGTGACGTGAAAAGGGCCAGTGCAGCTGCAGGGAAATGCATGAAGAGATGGGTCAAAGGAATAGGGTCTGGAGAAGAAATAAGGAATAGACCATGTTGGGGTTACAGAATAAGACACACATCCTTCAACATGCTCTTCACTTCAGGTTATGGAAAACAATGATGTGCCAGAATCTAGTTCAGGACTACCTTACATCCTGGAATCAACCACTACCCTGTGGCATACAACACTGTTCCAAAAACAGGTTTATAAAATATCACGTATATAACCTTATTCCAACACATTCTAACAGCCACAAAAAGTAGACGTGGACGCATGAATAAAAAGATGTTAACAGTATCTTATCGATTACTTATTTTCAAACAATAAAGGACATGAAACAGATTGAAATAAGATTTCAACTTTAACACTGTTTGTGTTCTATGGCCCTTTTTTCTCCTGGGTGATCAAAAGGAGTGTTGCTAAACGAAATTTAAAAGATCAAAATTCCTTCTATATCAGAAATATGTATTTTATAATCATTGATTACTTCATAACATTCCATTGAACAGAAAAGAACTTTTCAGTTCACCTTAAAAAAAAATGACTACAGAACAAGCACTGTGTTATCACTCAAAATTTGTTTTTTTTTTTAAAGGAATTCCTAGTATAAACAAACTAACCTCAAGTAAAAAATCTGTTAATAATTAAAATATACAATCTAAAATCTGATGATCAATTTTTCTATATAGCTGGCACTTCCACACAAAAACAATATGAAATTTAAACTTTAGAACTCTCTTAGAAAGTAAATGGTACCTAAAGCATAAAAATGTTAAAGATTTAATTTAAAGCTTATAATTCTTTCTAAAGGCCCCAATTTGAATGAAATCCCATTGTGGTAACGCATGTTATAACAGCTGTTCATACAGATTAGTCAACTGTACTGTGCTGGTGACAGACTAATGTGTTCACAGTTTTGTGAACTGTCTGGAGAGGGAATATAGTAAAATTACTGGGTTGATTTAATGGTTACCTAATTTTTGCTAGAATTTGCCCATGGCCTTAGGTTCTTTATTTACACGGCCAAGTAATGGCCAAAATCCACTGCAAACAGTATAGAAGCTTAACAATCTCAAAACTTTTAAATCATAGGATATTTTCCATTTATTACAAAATAATTTTCTGAATGCCATTTCCACCCACCTCAAATTCCAGCAACATTAAGCAATGCCTTGAAAATAGGTTGTGTTATCCAGTGCATACCATGTACAATAGCTGTCCCTACAATTTAAATCTAATGTGAAAATACATTAAGAAAAAAATGTAAATTTACCAGACATAAATCATATTTTAGAATAAACAGCTTAAGAAATGCTCCCCCCTAAAGAAAATCATCTCATTTGGCTACAAGTTTTAAATATGCAAAAATGTACTAGTTCGGCTGACCCTTTCTTACCCTCACCAGCAACTATGATCTACATTTCTAACTTGAATACACAGTATAACTACAAACACCACACTCAAACATTTGCTCTCAATAAGAACAAAATTTCAAAGGAAAAGAAAATAATTATAAGCTGCTTCTGGACTCAATAATCTAAGAATGCTATCTTTCTTTGGTCAAGACTGGCTCCTCAGATTGACAAGTAGAACACTGCTAATTCCCCTGGTTCTTTAAAATACAAACTCAATTAACACAGTCCCTTGTAAGGACAGCCTGTTTGCTCACAAGTGACATCCTCCTGCATTAAATATTTGGACTGTGGTTTTACATTGGTATTCTCGAGCCTTAAATTTAAAATTGCCAAAACAAAACTCTTGGTTCACTCAACCTGTTTCTTCTTTGGGCTTTCTCACCATAATAAGGAACAGTCACGCAGTAATTGCTCAGGCTCCAAACCCAAGGTAACCCTTTATTTTTCCCTTGCCCTTAAACACAACAGCAAGTTCTACAAGCTTTTGTTCTGAAATAAATTTGGTCTGACTGCTTTTCATCATCACTGGTGCAACTTTCTTAATCCAAATCACCAAGATCTTTCCCACAAGTATGTAAGCTTCTAGCCCTGACTTTTCTTTTTCCTTATAAACCCATTCTCCACAAATCAGGTCCTGCCACAACCACTTCTCATTCTCCCACTGCTCTAAAAATAAAATCTTAGCCCACTGAGCATGCCCACCTCTCCACTGTGTCCTCCTGCTTCCCTACTCCCATGTCTGATCTTCCTGTGCAGCCCTATGATTTGCATCGCTCTCGCTCCAAAACTCCAGCAGGCAGAACTCAGCACCACTGGCTTTTTCTCATCATTCACACCTCAGCTAAAACGGTGCTCTTTGTCCTCACTCATTTTAAACCACCACCCCGCCCACAGTTAGAAAATCGAATTCTCTTATCACCAGAGCCGTTCTCTTTATGGTATACAATATACAAACTTATCATGCTCTCTGTTTCCTGCCCGTACTTAATGTTCCAGAAGGCAAAGGCTGTACAAAATATGCCCCGGCCTGTCTTCCTTACTGTATCCCAAGGGTGAAGAGATCAGTTCTTGGCACCACTGCACAATGCTATATAATTCTTGTCAAGTCTCTTCACCACTATAACTCCAAAGAGCACTAGAAGAGAAAAACATGAAAGGCCCGAAGCAGCACACTTACTTCAGAAAATAATCTTTTAAGATTCTAAGACTGCTTACACATAGCCAAGATATAATCTCTACTTTTCAGTATACCCTTCACAAATGTATTAAATTACTAAATACAGTGACATACATAGAAAAATAAACTGTATTTTTGAATGTTTATCCAAACCCCTTTTCTACAATATTAATTTGATTCATTTTACTCTCCCTGGGACAAACCCTGAACCATTTCTAAATTACTACACTCAATAAACTTGTGTTATGTACTTCTGAACCAGATGTCAATGTACTAATGAATTTATCAAATGCTACAGATATATAAAAACTGAATAAACTGACTTCAAAAACCACATTATAAAAAGGTTGACAATAAAGATATTATACATATATATAACTTGAATACCAGTACTTTGCCTTAACTTTTAAAATAATCTCATTAGGTAAGTTCTAACGTCCCTATTTTACTGATTAAAAAAGCCAGGATCTAAAACTAAGTGATTTACCCAATGTCATCCAAAATGTTTGTGGAAATACAGAATACAAATCAAATATTTGGTCTTGTTTTTTAATACTGTCTGTTACAGTTTAGACCTAAAACGTCCATCAAAGGTCTCATGTTCAGAAAGCTAGCTTCTGGATCATGGTGCACTATACTCATCTGATGATGAGTTCACAGCCAAATGTGCTAAGGGGCCCTGGTCAGAAGATTGGGTCACTGAGGCATGTTTTGAGAGGATGTGTGTTGATCTATTATCCACTTCCGTCCAGGGTGAACAGGTCCCGAGAACGAGGTACCGGCGGATGATTAAAGTAAGAAGAAAAAGAAATACAAGACAACATTCTGGGATCAGGGGGCTTACAGCCTCTTGGGCTGCAGCCTCGGAATACCATTTTCAGTAACCTTTTATTGAAATAAAACAAAAGAGGCAACTGGGCTAATGGGTGGCTATCAGCTGTTTTTAGCAGGGACAATACAACTAAATTACGTAGGCATGAGACTTGACTAGATAGCCATCATGTCACCAGGCCTTTCTGCGTATCACAGCAAAACACTTAGTGTGGACACCAGGGCTTACAAATCTTCTGCTAGACTTCCTCCAGAACCCAACAATCGAGGCCAGGTTATGCCTGAGGCAATACATTGATTAACTAAAGAATGTCCTTCTCCACAGATGTCTCCCTTTCAGGTTCCATCTCTCTTTCTGCTTCATAGTTGTCATGATGTGAGCAGCTTACTATGCTCCCCACCCCCAGACGGTTCCACCACAGAGTTTCCTACCTTGGAGCCAGCATACCACGGACTGAACTCACTGAAGCCGTAAGCCAAGATACACTCTCCTCCTTTAAATTACAAGTATTGGGCGTTGTGTCTCAGTGATGGAAAAGCTGACTAATATACTATCTGCATCATTCCTGCTACCCCTTACTCCTATTTTGGCAAAATTCCACTCAGCCTTCAGGTCTCAATTCCTCCATGGAACTTTCCGTAGAACCCCCCTCTTACCAAAATACACCCTGTGTTGCCCACGAGTCATCTGACAGTGTGCATATACCTTTATTTCAGGGCTTGTTCAAGCTATTTTCATTGTAATAGATATATTGTTACATATATTAAAATACATATCTATTTCTCACCAACCCATCACATTAAGCTAAATGTTCCTTTCATCCTTTCCATCCAAATGCTCCACAGGATGACTACCTGCCAAATGAACACACAATTCTGTTTAGACTCTAAATCCAAAGAGCTCCCCATTATTTCCACAGGTAACTTCTTACCAGGAATCTATAAACTGTATGTCAGATTTTAATATATAATACATGTTTATAATTTGCAAAGTCTGCAAGCAGGATGAATGACCATCCTTCCAGTAGCCATTTTCAGTCTTAAAACATTTTACCATCATTTCCTAAGGTTAATCATATGTATAAGAAAAATGCAGGTTTTACATTCTAAGGCCATTATTAGGTTAATAGATAGGTAATGAGTAGAAAGAGAAGAAAGAAGTCAGCATTCTATAAAGTGTTAGCAGCAATTACAGTAGTGCAGGAAATAGGCCAGAACACTAGCCAGAAAACAACAATAAAAACCAGTCTGATGATCCCCAGGGACACTGGCTGCCCAAGTCTGAAAAGGAGAACCTCACAGAAGAGCCAGCTTACTACTCTTTAGCAACCCAGGTGAAGAATACATACTAACTCATACAGTGGAGATATGAAAAACAGTTCAAAGATTAGAAAACACAGAAAGGGTAGTATTAACAATGGTCAAGATTTGGATAAATCCAGAGATTATACCAAGAAGCAAAATGATTATGCTCCACTGATCCTGAGATGATACTTTCTTAAGGATGTTGTTTCTAGGGTCTTTCTAAATTAAGTCACCCTCTTTTTGGAGTAGGTATTTACTCAGCTTTGTTAATGTTTTTATTTTATAGTACTAGGGACTGAATCTATAGGCTTTCATATTGAGCTACATACTCAACCCTTTTATTTTTTTTAACTTTGAGACAGGGTCTTGGGTAAAATGCATAGGCTTGGCTCGAACTTTCAATCCTCCCGCCTCAGCCACCCAAACACGCCGAGATTACAAGCATGTGCCATCACACCCACTTTTGTTTATTCATGAAGGATATTCAAGTGTCAAGTATGAAATCTTGAATGAAAAAACAAAGTTCAAAAGCTTACGAACTTGTTAGTTAAAACATCTAATGTGTTTTGAAGCCTAAATCTATAAATTAAACAACTTAATCAACAGCCAGTGGGGGAGGCTCCCTAAATTGTTGCTTGAAAAACTCTTTGAAACAAAGTAGAGAACATTCTTTCATCCAAAACTACTGCCCAGAAAATGCTTGGCCACGCTCCCCTCTGTATGTTTTCCCCTTAAAGGAAACCTCGAGGCTTTGTTTTGTTTTATCTGACTTCATGTGTATCAAAATTCTGGGGTTGGGAGAAAGGGCGTCAAAGAAGGTTACTGTCTCTCTCCTTCTACCCCACGCATGTACCCCCCACACACACACACACGTCGTAGATAGACTCAAAAACAGGCAGGTATGAATACTAAATTAAAACACAAAAGTAAAATAACTTGCTATCTTGCTGTCATGACACCCCAATTATTTTAATATTTAAACTTACATTCTAGCAGAGACCTAGTATCCAAATTCCCAAGCCCCTTTGAGAAGACCCTAATTAAACTCCACTTAAAGTCGAAGTCAGAAGATACCTTTAAAAAAAAAAAAGACTAAATATTTCTCAAATCAAGAATTTAAAAGCCAAAGTCAAAAACAGGAAAACAAAAATCTAACAGCCTTATAAATCATTTTATAAGGAAAGTGAGTCCCATAAAAAACCTTATCAAGTTGCTCAAAATGGTACAATTAGCAAAATAGCAGTGAATTTTTCTTTATTTACTTCAAAAACTATTTTCAGCAGTGCACTTTCAAAGTTTATTCTCCACTATATGAATTATTTAAAGTAAAAGCGTCGGGGGCTGGGGATATAGCTCAGTGGAATAAGCGTCTGCCTAGCAAGCGCAGGGTCCTGAGTTCGATCCCCAGTACTGCCAAAAAAAAAAAAAGTGATAAAGTAAAAGTGTCATTCAGTCAGGATTCCTTCCAAAAATTCATCCCTTTGCATAAGAAGACACATCAGTCTAGCGAGAGGTAGAGCTGATAGGGTCACTGTTTCTAAGATGATCCATATCCCAAGTAAGCTACAAAGCAGCTCGTCAGATACACTAATGATAAGTTACTACTTTTACCTATTTACTAACATTGATTTAACGCTTCTGTACCAGATATACTATATAACTTCTCATGTTATTTTGCCATTTACAAGAAATAAAATGAAACTTTATTTTTTTAAATGAAACTTTATAGACCATAGCTGAAGCTATGAGTTACATCTATACTAAGCCAAATTAAAACCATGATTCAGAAAATTTAAGGCAAATAAAATTCCGCAAATACAATATTAAAACTAATTCCAGCCCCCCACCCCCAGCAATTAAGATCACCCTTCATTTCTTATAATCTTTAGTAACTCCCGTTCACAATCAAGAGATATACTCTGGGCTTGGAAAAATCCAGACAGTATATCTCTGTCTCTGTCTGTCTTTCTCCTCCTCTTCCCTAAACACACACAGTTCCTTGTAATTTCAAGAATAGACAGGAACAAATATTACAGAAAATGTATTGGTACAATAACATGCTGTCTTGCCAACTGCCCTAACATCTCAATTTGAATATTCCAGGACAGTTACTATACAACACAAAAAAAATCAACAAAGCTCCCCTTCCCCAATTTTTCTTTTCTGTAGGATTATGACATGCTTAGTATTAAAACATTTCTCTTGAAGTAAAAACCTATAGAGGAAAAGAAGGTACCAAAACAGAAGATAATGATACTACTCATTACCTTGGTGGCGTGATGTTTATAAAAATGACGTTCACAAAATTTTGTCAGAAGATAATTCTGTGGTAGAACAACTTTCCTAAACTTATAAAATCATCCAAGTACCGACTACTTCATATTGGGACATATGTGTTACAAATCTACACAGACAGGTACTCATGCCCATGTTTTATAAACTACCCTATCTCCTTATAAGGTACAATAGAGACTTCTTTATTTTTTTCAGATCAGAAGAAACCAATAGACTAAATAGATTCCTCTAAGTGGTCTTCAGGTCTTTCTTTAGTACCTACTTTATCCAGAAATTCCTAAATGCTTATATCGGAAGCAGGTCTAGTACACAGAACTTTTTTTAAAAAATAGTTTGACGAAGTTAGTTTTAAAGACTCCCCCCACCCCCGCCAAAGTAGTTAGTTTTTGGACAACAGAAGATTTTTAAAAATCTAGTTCTTCAAAAACTGTCCAAAAATTCGAAAAGTAGCTCCCTCTCCTGGAAATAAGATGTGAGTTCCTCTCTAAGCTGTAAAACACAAACTGGCACTCACTCGTGTAAGGCATTTTTAAAATCTACATGAAGCAAAAGTGTAAGCAGCCAGTTTTGCGTGATTGATTTTCTGTGTATGTGAGCAAAGAATTTAAAAGTTCTTTTCATTTTAGTTTTATATCACCATCAATCTTCAATTATACCACCTACATTTGTAATGTACTGACTTTTAACCAAACATTGACTGGTTTTGTAAACAGCTACATAAAGATCTCTTACTTTAAAATATCATCCTCTATTTCCTTATCAGATTAAGAAAAATAACATGACAATATGAATGACTATTAGTAAAGACTACAAAATTGAGGATGGAAGTAGCTCTGAAACAACAGTGCTACTCCTGGGAACTGGGTTGTTTAAATTTAAAAATAGTTTACAAATGTCATAGTCTACAAAGGCTGATACAGACCTCACACTGAAAACAAACTCATCCTAAATTTTATCCATCCACTCCCAGTAACTGCACCACCAAGTTTAGAATCATAATTGTCAAATTTTAACATATGGTTATCACTAAGGATGAAAACAGTCTGAGGAAAAGTTAATCCAAAAACAAGACACAAGCACATTCAACTGTCTCAACTATAATGCAACCTAAAAATGTCAAAAGAACTTCAAAAATAGAAAAGCTTCCTAAATGAAACAGATTTACCTTAGTGTAAATCACAGTCCCAATATTCTCAAATTCAGAAGCTATAGGTATGTTTATAAAGAACTAGAAATAGATACATTTTAAAAACATTAGCCCCAATATTAGTTATCTCTAATACATCAATTCATAATAACTTGATGAAATTCGTTTAATAAGCAGTCAATGCTATAAATATAAGAAATATGTATTACTAAGATAGCCCCTTACTAAATTTTGGGGTCCCAGAGGCTTTGACGGTCTACCTCTGTCAGCAAACTACAGCTAAAGCTTTCTCCAGGAACCAATCATGCTGATATAAACAATACTATTTCTATCCGGAAAGATAGCTCGGGAGAAAAAAAAAGAATCACTTAAATTCAGCTGTGTAAATATCACAAATATGTACTCAACCTTTAAAGACTAACTAGTTTTGGAGCTACTAAATAAAGTAAATTTCTTCGAAGAAAGTTTAACTAGTTCTACACACCACTAAGGATACAGCAGTATTGAACATACAACTGGAACTTCAAAATTAACCCATTACATACGTGCAACCTAGGACACCTTGAATTTTACCACGACCCATACTAAAATTTCATTTGAGGCGAAATATTTGTGTTGAGATTATATGGCTGAACTAATCAAATAATACTGGTTTCTATTAGCGAAAATGGGCAGCAGAGAACTTGCAAAGGGAAAACAAATGCTGTACATTCCTATCCATGCATTTTAGATTAAAAAAAAAAAAAACAGTACAAACCCTCCAGGCATTTGTGACATTCTCAGTACCACCGAGAGGGCATGAACTCTATTCCAAAATTACTTGATTGAATTTTAAATCATTTTTCCCCTGTATCTGAAATGGAACTCTCCTAAGAGGCGCTCGGTAACTTTTCGGGGGATCACAGCCCCACAGCTGTGATCACGGTCCAAGGACACCGCGCTCTAGCCTGAGCTACTTTTTCTCTTTTTTTGTTTTTGCTATCCCCAGGAACAAGGTCTCATTCTGTTCCCCTAAAAGGCACACTTACTTCCTAAATAAAATCAGAAGCGGGCTCATAAGGCGATTGGGCAAGAGGAGACCAACTCCTCTCTGTTTTTCACCCTAGCCTAACACTTCACCGCCTTCCAGCAACCCGATCACCAGAGGCACAGGGCCGGCTGGGCAAAGATCAGGACCGAGAAGACCGGCTCGGCCTCCAGGCTTCCGCAGCCCCATCCAGCGGTCTCTCCTCACTTTTTGGTTTCTGGGTTCTGACCTGACTGGGACCACTCTCAGGATGAACTCCGATCTCAGACTGCGGTCTTAATCTCTGACCTTCTCCTTCCCACCCTGCCCCAACCACCGCTAGATAACGAAGACACAAAGCGAAGACGGACTCCGGGGCCGAAGTCAGACCGCCCACGGGGACACCGAGCGGGGGTTTGGGGGCGACCCGCGGACCAAGGCCGCTCGCGATGACCTCGGGAAGGACCTCAGCAAGGTCCGGGAGCTCGGGCACAGGACGCCCAGAGCCAGAACCAGCAGGGCGGCGCGAGGGCGGAAGGAAGCTCCCTCTGGCGTCCGAGCACCCGCAGCGCCCCGCGCCCAGGTGCCGGGCGCACCCCGGGCCCGCCCGGTCCCGCGCGCCCCGCGCCCACCTGTAGCACCAGCGGCTCGGGGTTGAAGGCCAGGGTGAGTAGCAGCTGCATGCGCTCCGAGTCCTTGAGGTTGCGCAGCAGGAAGCTGCCCGAGTCCTTGGTCTCGGCGTAGCGGCGCACCAGGCGGTCCAGCAGGCGCTGCGACGGGCAGTGCACCAGGTCGGACCAGCCCTCCACCGCCTCGGGCGTGAGCAGCCGCACGTCCCCGTTGAGGCGCGCGAACTCGGTGCGGGGCATGGCCTGCAGCAGGTCGCAGCGCGGCCGGCCGGTAGCCCGCTTGCAGATGCTCTGGTCCAGCTGCGCCAGCTCGCGCTGCGAGCCCAGGCGCTTGAGCACCACGCGGCGGCGGCCGCCCTCGCGGGGCTCGCCGTACTGCGCGAAGTAGACGTTCTTCACGTTGAGGAAGTCCAGCAGGCGCAGGCGGCCCCACGCCTCGAACGCCACCTGGCCGTTGAGGAAGCGGCGGCACCAGCTCGTGCCGAAGCACGCCGGGCACTTATTGAGCTGTAGGAAACGCCGGTCGGCCAGCTCGTTGCGCTGCCAGGAGGCGAGCAGCGACGGCGAGTTCAGCACCATGAGCACCAACAGGCTGCCCAGCGCCGCCAGCTTCAGCGAGCGGGACAGGCGGCCCAGCTTCGGGGGCACCAGGCGCCACATCCCGCCCGCCCGCCCCGGGCAGGGCGCCCCCGCGGAGCCCCACCGCGCCGCGGCCCGGAGAGCGCCGGCCAGGGGCCCCGGCCAGAGCGGCAGCGAGCGCGCGGGCCGGGCGGGAGGCGGGGCGGGCGCGCGAGAGGGGAGAGCGGGCGCGGGAAGCAGCCGGCCGGGCGCCGCGAGTTCTCCCAGTCACTCGTCCCCCAACTATCCAGCAGCGTCCGCCGCGCTCCCCGCCCTCCGACTCCGGCGGCGCCGCCTCCACGCAGCCAAGTTATAGGGGGGAGGGGGAGGGAGGGGGAACCCGACGGCCGCGCGCACGCGCACTGTCGCTCTCGGCGCGCGAGCTGCGGCGACGCCTCTGGCTGGACGCTAGCGAGCGGGTCTGCGAGGAGCGGGAAGGAGGGACTCGCGGAGGGGAAGGGGAAGGAGCTGGAATGTCTCGCTCCCCAAAGTGGCAACAGTGTGGGAAGGTGGGAAGAACGCAGAACCCACGCGGCCCTGACGCCGCGCCCCCGTTCGCTCCCGCTGGCTCTCAGGAGAGGGGGCGGGGCGGGGGCGGGGCCTGGGCGTCGCGCGCTGCCCGGAAAGCGTAAACGCGAGCGCGCGGGGGTGGCCGTGGGGTACCGGCTCCCGGAGGGCGGAGCTGGGAGCCTGTGGGAGGGCTAAACTCGCGATCTCTGGAGACCAGAAGGTTCAGTAACAGTGTTTGGTGGTTTTCGAGTCTTCCTGGGCCCTGCCTCTGGCAGTGCCATTGTGGGAAGGTCCTCTAAAGGGAGAGGAGCGGGAAAAAAAGGAACTAAGGAGAGATCTGTTGTAGCCCCTTCCCGAGCCGGAGGCTCCGGGGGCGGAGCCTTGGTGGGCGGGGTCATTGAGGGGCGGGGCCAGGCGGGGACGCGCGGCTGGAGCTGGAGCCCGGGGTCGCGCACCTCCCAGCAGGAGGCGGAGCCGGCAGAAGGACGTGGGAAAGGTGTGTGTCGCTGGCGACTGCGTCTTCAGTCTCGTCTGCGGGAGCATTTTAAATTCCTGAAGAAGCCTAGAAAGAAATCTTCAAGACTACAAGGAAACACCAGATGAAGGCGAACTGGCATGGTCTGGCCTGGCGCCCTCTGCTCTCCGCGAGGAAGCGGGGATGGCAGAATTGCCTTCGCGCCTCACCTGCTTCACCAGCCAAATTCTGAAGCAGTTTCCTTCCGGGTGGAGAGGATTCTCGGCGCCGCCCGGAAAGGGTCCCCGAGGGGCTGGCGGGCTGTCCCGCCCGGCCGGGCTCCGGCCTGACTGTCGGGCTGGGACGCGTTGCTGTGGCGGTAGCCATGGGGACCAGAGCGGCTGGTGCTGAGATTCACATAAGACTGCGAAAATAACTCTACAGTGCAAAGCCAAAGCGCTCTGTTACAAGTTTTAGGAGGCCTGTACTCTAGCGGTAGCTGCGTTGTATTTTATTATTCTGGTTTTTACTTTCAGTGCTAGGATAGGTAAAATGAGGAATGACGATCTGATGAATCAGATGGTTCTTGATAACGTTATTAAATGTCAACATATTTACTGAGTTAATTTTAGGAGTCGACCGATTATTTAGGAAGACCACAGTAACTGGCCAGTATAGGTTAATTCTCGGCAGGCTTAACGAGCGGTAGCTATACCAGAATATCATTCATTTGTCTGAATTTTCTGTGTTCTTTGATTATAAGTCACCCTCTTGGTGAGGACCACTGAGATTGTTTTGTCCTTTGTTATATAAGAATTGAAACTTTGAAAACAAAGTCTTTGACCAGTTATGTTCAACAAGGAAGTGAGTTTCACTTTCATATTACAATAAATACAGGCAAATTGGAAAAATTAGTCTAAATCCCCGTGCTAAGTAACTGGCTGCTACAACTGAGCACTGTATCAACATTTTGCAGGATTTTAACTTGCCTTTGAGGATCCCAGAGCTTTATGCAAGACAATTAGGAACAAAATCTCATAAGGTTTCCTCTGAAGAGTTTTGTACGATTGGGCTGGAGACCAGAACTATAGTTCAGCTGTGCTGCTGCTGAATTGTAAACTGGGCAAGTTATAACTAAACTGCACACTTGTTATGTCTGATATATTTTCTATATGCTTCGTAGAACTGTTTGATTACTACTAGTAATATGTGTGCAATTGCTTTAAAACAAAGGGCTATAGTAGTATAGTTGTATTTATATTTGAACTAGTGATTGGTCTGGCCAGTAAACATTGAGGGAGAGAATTGGGGCGTGGTGAGAGACTATTTAACACTTTAGGTAACTAGTAACGGGGTTAAGGTAGGACGGCTTCTCGGTATGGAAGAGGACTTTGGAGTTATTAAACTGTTCATGCCTTAAAATTATATAGGCATCTTTTGACAAAATATATACTTCGGGTCTAAGTAGCTCACACTTGTTTAAAAGTTCTCATGTTCAGTTAAATTTCCTAGGCATTCATCAAGAACGTAATACATTATTCAAAGAGAATATGAGAGCTATAGAGGAGAAACTCTGTGTTCTGACGGATTAGGAAGAGATAGATCAGTAACTGCGTGTTAATGAATGTTAATATCACCTTTCGTGTAAACTACAGGATGCTTCTGGCTAGGGGATCATTGACTTATCCACAGTTCTTGACTATTATTTTAAATAATAGCAAATAATGTCATTTCCAGTACATAGTAAAATATCATTTTACAGTAACTTGTCACTGCTTTAAACGTATCTGTTGAAATTAAGCACTACCACATGCCAGTGCTAATCTGTTTTTGTAGTTAAAGTTTGATGTTGTACTGTCTGGAGACTGTTTCCTTGTCGTAAATGGAGAGTGGGATGCCACTTGTGTTAGCAGAGGCCAAGGATGCAGCAAAAAAAAATCCTACAATACACAGAACAATTCCTGACAAGGAATGAACTCACCAAAAATGTCAATAATGTGCCACTGAGAAAACTTGACCTCCTGCATTGTCATGTAGATTGGATTCGGGCATAAAAGTCTTATTGGGGGCTGGGGGTATAGCTCAGTGGCATAAGCGCCTGCCTGGCAAGCGCAAGGTCCTGAGTTCGATTCCCAGTACCAGAAAAAAAAAAAAAGTCGTATTGGTTATCATACTTACATCAAAAAATAGGTGTATCTTTAAATTTATTGCATATCTTGCGATCATAATTGAAATGTTAAGTCAGTTTGATGGAAATTTTTTTATTACTACTGTTAGTGTATAGGTGGCCAAACAATATACATATTCCAATTTTGAATGATTAAAGTGTAAGATTTTATTGAAATACATTTCTTTATGAGATTGGAAAAATATTTCCTTGCTTAATCATTAGAATTATTTTCTCATACTGCCTTTGTTTTGTGGCCTGGCGGTGAGTGTGTTCTTTCTGCTTCTGGATAGGTAAGAGACAATCCTTTTGTGAAAGTTCAGTTCCCTCTCTTCTAAAGTGCCCCAAGCAGTTTCTGGTATATATGGTTGTTCCATTAGTAGTTCTTAGATGGATAAACAACTGAAAGGTTATACACTTCAGGATTAAATGTTACAGTAATGCAAGCCAGAAATGATGGGTGTTAGCATCAGATTAAATATTATTACAATAACACAGCTAGAAATGATGGATGGAGACTTGTACACTTTGGATATACGGTATTTTGAAGATAAAGCAAGGGAAACTTTTAAGATTTGGATGTAAAACAGAAGCATCAGCTATCACCGCATGCCTGTGGTTCTGAACAACTGCAAGTTACCATTTGTCTAAGTCTTTTGGAGCTACTGTCAGAAAAATATCACAGGTTAGATAATTTATAAAGCCAGAAATTTATTTCTCTCAGTTCGGGAGGCTGTAAACTCCATCCATGATCGAGGTATTTGGGAAATTTGGTGTCTCCTGCCTCACAGATGTGCGTATTTTTGCTGTCTTCATATGGCCGGAGCACAGACTCTGAGATTTCCTTTATGAGGATGCTAATCACCTCCCACACAGCCTACCACCAGAGACCATCACACTGGGGTTAGGCCTCAACGTAAGAATTCTGAGAGACACAAACGTTCAGATCACAGCGCCAGTTATCGGCATGGGAGAGACTGAGGCAAACAGGATAAGGAAGATGCAAGTGCTGTTCTCCCCATTTTCTTCAGTGGCACATTTGTGCTTCTAAATTTAATTTTGTATTGAAACCTGTACTTATCTATCACAATATAAGTAATGCTAGATATTACTTTCAGTTCACAAGATCTAAACATTTTCCCATGGACTGATGGGATGTTTCCCATGTTCTACATTCAAGTTGAACACCTGACAACATTAATCAAAATATTTACACTAAGTACTATTATCTCATTTATGTATATTAGGAGGTTGAAGCTTCAGCTCAGGTTTTGTTGCTAACCATTTTTCTTTAAGCTGTTGAGTGTTTAAAATACAGTAAGATATATTTTCCTGTACAACTATCTATGTAGGTATTTTCTGGTTTCAAATACTTAGCTCAGCTGGTTGTAAAAATAAAATTATCAGGCTCATACCAAATCTATGAGTTTGCTTGCAGTAATTGAATCATAAGTTTTCTGATTTGTTGAGAATGAAGAAAATACAAATGCAGTGTTATAATTCATTACTTATAATTCATATAATCGTGTATGAGTTTTCTGCATTGCCCAGGTTCATTCTGAGAAATGAATTTTTCAGTGCATTTTTTAAATGTATTTATTTATTTGGTTTGCTTTGGTTCAGCAGAGAAAATAATATATGCAAAATTGTCATTTTCAGTGAGATCCCACCTGTTAAGATATCTGGAAAAGTTAACCTAAGACAAGTATGACTGTAAACCTAGGTAAATTTAAATTATTGTTTTGTCTTACAGGTTGGCACATGTACTGAATGTGCATAGATAAAAGATGTACTGTGTTCAACCCAGTGGCTCTACAGATTGCAAAGGTCAGCCCTATCTAAAGATGTAATATAATTAATCATTTTTACCAAGTTTTTAAGAGCAGTCTTGAATACAGCCGGCTTTTGTTTTTGCCAGTATGTATGTGGAAAGAAGAATACCAGGATTTGATTCTCACTAGCAGTTTTGCTCCCCATTGCTTTTTAATCCTCAAGGTAAATGTTAACACAGGTGTTCCACGATAAACTACAATGTTTAAAAACTTACTTAACACTCGGCATAACTTGTTTAACTGAAGGCATTCAAGATTTTATCTGATGATTGGTTGGTGCTAGTTCCAGGAAAAGATAAGCTAAAAACAAGTTCAGAATAAAATCTATATACGTATCTATTTTGAAGGAGTAATCACAATTCTTGCATATAAGACATTAACCCAGTCTTTATGTTTTAGTTAAGTTTTCAATTCATTAGAACAACGATTTCTTATAGTGACTTTTCTTGCAGCAGCCATTCTTTGTAAAGTGTTCTTTTGTATATACACCAGACACAGGTAAAGCTTTATAAAACTAGTAAGTCAAAAGTCCTTAAAAACAAAGTGAAGAAGCAAAAGCATTTTGAGAAAAAATGACAAAATATGAAAGATTCAAAATAGGAAGATTCAAGACATGGACAAATGAATCTCTTAGTAAAAAACCGTATGTTAAAAAGTAGGATTTTAAAATTTGCTGAAAATACCGTTGTGAAGTATACATTAAAAGAGCACACTATAACCTGAGAGTATCAGCTAACAAGAACAGCTGGAACCACTCCAGGCATACTTAGCTACCTTTTCACAAAAGCCCCAAACATCTTTGCTGAAGGAAAGATAGCCTCTTTAACAAATGGTGCCGGGAAAATTGGCTTTATACATGTTGAAGGTTAAACATAGACCCGTATCTCTCACCATGCACTAAATTAAAACTGAAATGGATCAAAGATCTAAATATTAAAACAGAAACATTTAATCAGCTGGAAGGTGGAATACTCTTGAAGATGTAGGTGTAGGCAAAGACTTCATGAATAAAACCCTGCTTCCATGAGAGATATTATAAAGCATCAATACATGGGATCAAACCCAATTCCAAAGCTGTGCAGCAAAGGAGACCAGTAACAGTGAAGAGACAACCTATGGAACGAGAAAAGTTTTGCTAGCTACCCAGAGAACTAGTATGTACAATAAAGAACTCAAAAAATTTATACTCCCCAAAATTTACAGACCGAATCCAAAAATGGGCATCTGAAATGAATAGATACTTCTCAGATGAAGTACAAAAAGCCAATAAGTACATGAAAAAATGCTCAACATCGCTGGCCATTTGAGAGATGCAAATTAAAACAACAATGAGATTCCAACTAACCAGAAAGATTGGCTATCAGCAAGTAATCAACCAATAACAAATACTGGTGAGGCTGCCGGGAAAAATGAACCCTTCCCCATTGTTGGTGGAAGTGTAAATTGGTGCAACCACTATGGAAAGCAGTATGAAAATTCCTCAAAAAACTAAAACTACAGGTTCAATTTGACCCAGCTGTTACCCTGATACCTATTTTCCTGACACAGTTAAAGTCGTCATAACATAGTGCTATATGCATACCCATGTTTGTGGCAGCAAAATTTATAATAGTAGATCTCGCAAACAGTCCGTATGCCCATCAATGGATGCATGGATAAAGAAAATGTGGTATTTATATACAATGGAGAACTGTTCTGTCACAGAGAAGGATAAATTTGAGTTTAAATGTTGCATTGTTTCTCTTGTGTGAGACTCAACAAATAATATTAAGAATTAGGATGAACTTTTTCAACTGGGAAGGGGAAAAGAAGATGGAAAGGAAGAGAAAAGAGATTTTTAAAAATAAGAATTAGAGAAAAAAATCAAAATAGAGCTTTTGTAAATGAGGAAGGGAAGATGGAGGGATGGGAAGGGAACAAAAAAATAAATAATAAGATGTATTATGTATATGTACAGATCTATCATGAACATGATTGTGTACTGCAAACATGTGCTAAAAATATTTTTTTAAATCATTGGATAATTTTAATTTCCTTAAACTACTGAAAAGAAACATTTGATCCAAAGATTTTACATCCAACAAAGTTATTCTAAAGATTATTAAAGGGCAAAGTCAACCTGATATCTGTAATTGTGCACTTAGAAGTCATTTGTCCTATGAGTGCTTTTGAAGCAATCTACTGGAAAACAAAGGACATCAGAACTGATGACAGAAAACAGTCCAAGGACTGGAAAGTAGAATTAAAAGTACACTTACTTTCAGAAATAAAATATAAAAATTAAAGGGTGTATCAGTTACTTTTCTCTCATTGCTGAGACAAAATACCGGACATGCCAAGTTAAAGAAGGAAAGGTTTATTAGCTCACAGGTTTTGGTAGTTTCAGTCCATAATCAGCTGGCCCCAAGGCAGGGTGGTAGGTGGCAGAGTGATAACCTTGCATGGTGGTGGAAGATGCAAAAGCAACAGGAGCAAAAGGGGGAAGCAAGCCTCTTTTTATCTCTTATATTGTATATTCAAGCCACCCGCCCTAGGGTTGGGTGTAGCACATCACTAATTCCAGCACTAGACGGTGAACCAATCACGAATTAGATTTAGCCACCTCCAAAAAGCCCCCCTGACTGCATGAGGCTTTGGAGGGACATCCAGACACAAACCATAACAAGGGGAGAGGTCATAGAATCTTATATCTATACAATCTGATAGTATGATAATGAGGGAGAGGTGAAGTATATGGAAATGGCCAAAGTATATGGAAATATATTTTCATTTCATTTCAGTAATTGAGGCCGGGTTATAGCTCAGCGGCACAGCCCCTGCCTGGCAAGTGCAAGGTCCTAAGTTAGATTTCCAGTACCAAAATAATAATTATTATTATTTTCAGCAATCATACTTGATAGTGATATTAATATTGTTATTCTTTGTACCATAAAAGAAGATAAAGCAAATGAATCGTTTTGATATCTGGTGACCTTGTTATTCTGTGTGGCCTTGAGCAAGATTCTTAGTGTGGAAGAGAAGATACAGATATAAAAGATATAAGAACCCTGTACTTCTCAATTGGTAAAAATCCTGGCGGTGGGGGCGGCAACCAGAAGCAAACAGCAACCCTAGCTCCCCGCCCTGAGTAATAGGGCCCTGTTACTGGATTCTGCCCAACTGAGTGATGAAACGATAATACCCGTTTCTAAGTCTGGCAACGCAGGTGATTATCCCACTTTCTTGGCATGCTAAAAGCAAAGGATCCAAAAATTTTTGAAGAGGCTACAGAACATGACTTGAGACAATTTGTTCTGTTCTAGATATCGGCGTATCTAAATGATACTTTGTATTTGTGTCTCTGGAGAATATGAAGGTAGCATCTTCAAGGGTGGTTTTTTGATGTCCTGGATCTGGGTCTGTTGAAATCCTGCCTATCAGATATACTAAGCTTCAGGTGAGTGGGTAGTGAAGTCTTCCTGGGTAGTGCAGTGGAGGAGCCATTTTTATTTACCTACATTCTGTTAGAGGTCGTGACACAATGCTTTTCAAACATAATCTTTTGACTGTGAACTTCTTGCTAACTTCTGGTTACAATTTGTTACTAAGTATGTCTCACTTGTTACTGTGTCCTAAAACCTCTCTTCAAATACTTTTCTTCAACTTAGATTCCATGTTAAGATTTTATTTCTCATAAAACTGGGAGGTGTGCTTTACTTAAAGAATTTGTGACTATGATATTTACGTTTTTGCACAGATTGTTAGAAATTGGTGATGAGGTACTGAATGATACCAAAGAATTAAAATAGTTTAGAGCAGTAACGTAACACCACACTACATATTTCAAAGTTCTGTTGAACTGGTCTAAAAATCTCAGCCTAACCCAAATCATTGTTGACAGAATGATGGATGTTATACTCTTTAAGAGTTTCCTTATGGGATTATTTAAAATTCTCCCTGTCCCTGCCCTCCATCTGTTTGGAGTGTGTGTACTACCTTGGCCTCAATCAAATACTATGTTAGAAGTTTGGGGGATGTAACTTGTCTTTTAGGCATTTGCCTCTGTTAAAATTTTAAAGAACATTATTGGATATTAAGTCATCACCCATTATTCTTAAAGCACTGCCTCTAGGACCACTTGCTGTTTGATTCCATAGCTTGTATCACCCTTCTGTTCCCTTAAATAAAAAGGCTTTAGCACGGAGAGTGAAGCATATTTTTTAACTTAAAGAGTGCACGCCTGATTCATATTAGTTTCCTGCTCCTTCTTAACTTTGAAATCTATCATCTCACTGTTCAGTAGACTACAAGTCTAATCTCAAAGTGTTAGCAGGGCTCCATTCTCCATGAAACTTACAGGGAAATTCTCCTTTGCCTCTCTTTGGAATCTTTGGCTTATAGATACATCACTGCAATCCTGTGTTTACAGTGAAATGTCCTCCTTGTATCTCCTGAAAGTCAAATTGTGACCAGCAGAAGTTGGAGAAAAGGGGCTGCAATGATTTGAATATATCCCCTCCCAAACTTGCCGAAGTGACAGTGTTAAGAAATAGAGAGTTCCAGAATCATTAGGCCTTAAGGGTTTCTCCTCTGTGAATGGGATTAGGTACTAGCATAATAATGGAGGAACTTCATCCCTATTGCTTTCTGACCATTTTCGTATGTGAGGATATAATATTCCTAGGATATAGCAACAAGGTGCCGTCTTGGAATTGGAGAATATTGCTCAAGAGACAGTAGAACCTGCTGATACATTGATTTTGGACTTTTCTAGCCTCCAGAACTGTAAGAAGGTAAATTTCCATTCTTTGTAACTTTCTCAGTCTGTGGTATTATACTACAGCAGCAGAAACAAATAGAAGTAATAGTGAGCAGTACCATTCCGATGTTTTCCTTAATTTAAATCAGTATCCAATATGTGGTGGTATTTCTACCCTAACCAAAATTCATGGAAAATGGAGATTAAAAATGGGAATTCTACTACAGCGTAATACAACAGTTTCTCCATACCCTCAATGTTGAACAATAATAGCGCTTTGCTGATTAGTTAAGATTAAGTCTCTTAACACACATGTAGTGGCTACTCATATAGTTATATATTGTTTACATTGTAAATTTTAAAGGAGAGTGAGTTGTGGTTTATTTGTACCTTAGCTCAGTATTTTACAGCTCTTTTTCCATCAGTCAGTAGTAACTTTTAAGTCTTTCACCTCAAATACCTCAGTTTATAAGAGAAAGAGAGAAAAGGATGAACTTAATCACATGAACAGCTCAAGAAAAATAAATACCACAACAGGAGTGAAAGAAAAAAAGATGAGACAGATGTTATGTTCTTAAAAAACTTTGTTCACTAATTTTTCATAGGTTAGTATAATTGCCAATCGATTTGGGTTCTTGTGTACTAGATATGTGACATTCACTAATAGAATGAAGATATACTCCAGGATTCATTGTACCTTTTTCATGTATGATTTTTATTATTTATGAAATACTTTTTGTATATTTCACTTATGATAAAGACCTCTGAGGATTTATCATCTTTTTTACAAATAAATTGAGGTTTAGGGCAGTTATAGTATTTGTCATTAATTATATAACTAGTGAGAAAATTTTAAAAATTAAACTTTTCTTCTACTACAACTCAGCAACTTGACAACTGTACAAACAAAATGTACTCTAGTGAATATTAGAATTTACTTCATTTATTAAAATTCTTTGACCCCATCAAAAATAATGTTACTTGTATTAACTTCATTGTAAAAAGTAGGGTAACTTAAAATTACTATTTATTTATCTTCTACTTACTAAAAATATGTCCAGATTGTTTGAAAGGTAAAAATACATGATAAAAAATTTTCTTTTTCTTTTTTTCTTTTTGGTACCGGGAATCAAACTCAGGACCTTGTGCTTACCAGGCAGGCCTTGTGCTGCTGAGCTATCTCCCCAGTCCCCCTGACAAATTATTTTAAGGGAAAAGCTACAACTAAGTTTCTTTTAAGTGTAGTCCAGAAATAGCTGATAAGACATCCAGCGTAACTGTCACAATTATTTCATGAGTGCATCTCAAAAACATTTTATGGAATTGTGGGTAGCAATGGTTCCTTTTATACCCATTTTCTGTATTAAAGGGTTACAAGTCATTGGGTGCCAGGGCAGTTTAAAAGGTCACAGGTGTAACTTCAGGGGAAAGACTTTGAAAGGGAATGACTGCCCTTTGTTTAAAAACAGTCTAATATGTTAAGCTTGAGGAAAGAAAAAACACACTTTCCTGAATAGCTGATGATCTGCCTTACTGAGCTCCAGAGGTGCATATCTGCCATATTGACTGCTCCACTGGGATGAACCTTAAACACTTTCCACTGCTTACAGCTCTCCCAGAACTCTTGTGTCAGCTAAATTCCAGAACATTCCTTTAATACATGGCTAAATTCCAGGACATTCTTATTTTATCTCTCTTGAACATCCCACATCGAACTTATCTGAAAGAAACCAATGGATTTACTTTTAAAATCTATGCAGGGTCCAACCACTTCTTGAACCCTTGGTTGCTATCTCTCTAAAGTCACCGTTATCTCTTGCCTGAATTTTCACAATACAGTTGTTTCCTAAATGTCTGGCTGCTTCTACTTAACATCATCCAGCCTCTATATAAAAGCCATAGTGATAATTCTGTAACATAAATTATAGTATATGTGACCCCCACAGCTCAAAACATTTCAGTACAGTCACGTAATTTCTAGAATATGGCCCAATGTCCTTTCTTGCCAATTCCAGCGCGGCCCTAGCCACACACTATCTTAGGAAACACACGCCAAGGTTGCTCGATCCTGACAGTCTTCCCACCTGCTGGGCCTTGTGCCTTTCTCCGGAGAGCTTTGCATGGTTCAGTTCTTCATTCCTCATTCAGGAATCTGGTCAGATGTTCCCTAAAGAACTTCCTTTGATTTTTCTATCTGAAATGTATGGCTCCCCACTACTCAATTCCTTGTTACCCCTTGATTTATTTTCTTTATAGCAAAACTGTTTTGTCTCCGTATTAATCATCTCTCTTTTCTGGAGGAACACACGCTTCATCTTTCTCGTGGTTCCCTCTGCAGTATCCCATGTAGTATCCAGTGCTGAGACAGAAATAAACACTTCTAAGTGAATGAATGCAAACACTTAAGTATTCATCATTCTAAAGTGCGGGCACAATAGCTTAATTTCAAAATATGAGGTATATTAAAATACCTTATTTATCACATTGCTCTTAACACTTTCTGAAGCAGTTCTGCAAGTCTTTTGTGTCAATGTCTTAAGTTACAGTGTTATGGGTCCCTCGATGTCCTGAATCCGATAAATACATTTATCTTTCCTAGTCCTTTGAGTGTGGGAAAAAGCCAGAATTGGCATAGCGCAAGCCCGAGTGAACAAGGTGAACGTGGACACGCTGCCGTGGCCCTGGGTGCCTTTCTGTTGGACTGCCCAGAGCAGCACGGTTCCTGCTATTTTTGCCTGCACGTTGTGAAGACAGGCAAGAGGACTTCCAGATCTGCTTCAGAATGTGGGGAGAATAATAGTGTAAGTGTGAGGGCAAGTGTTTTTGAGGCCAATTAATGATCTGTCTTTTTCACTGTACTAATTTTTAAAAATATTTTAAAATATTCACTATATATTTTGATCATCACATGTATAAAATATTAGTTTAGTAAAAATGTATTTTGCTTTACAGACATTTCAGTCAGCAAAAATTGTATGCAAATTTTTGATCTGCTGAGCACTTCCACCATTTAAAGGCACAGCACAGGAATTACAATGATAACCATAAGAAAACAATATGCCTCCATCTGCAAACATTAGAATCATCCAGAGAAATCAGAAAAGTTTTGACTAGAACAAACTCCAGAGTAAGCAACGTAGAACCTGTAAAGTTTGGATCTGGGATGTCCTTAACTATTCATTTAAAAATCCCTAATTCATTACAATGGACAACTAAGACTGAGGACCACGATTTACGGAGCATGGGTTCTTTCGCAAAACAGTTTTCAGTGTTGACAATAATATAGAGGTATTCAAATACCTGCTAAATGAATCAGTGTGTGAATTAATGAATCCACATGGAGTGTTGATAGGCAGTTGAATTCATTAGCACTACTTGAAAACCATTCAAAAACAAGCCTACTGATATAATTGCCAGATTTAACAAATAAAAATACAAGACTCCCAGTTAAACTTAAAATGTAGATAAAGAACTTTTTAAAAGTAGGGACCGGGGATATAGCTCAGTGGCACAAGCGCCTGTCTGGCAAATGCCAGGTCCTGAGTTTGATTCCCCGGTACCAAAAAAAAAGTCTCAAATATTGCATGGGGTATAATTGTACTAAAAATGTATTCATCATTTATATGTAATTCAGATTTAACTGGATGTCAGCTATTTTATCTGCCAACTCTCCTGAGTAAGGAACAGTAGAGATTCTCTTATGAAAAGGTCATGTTATTAAAAATGCTGAACAATTCATCATTGAAGTATTATATCCTCTGCTATACAAAGATATCATATGAATAGTCTATTATCCTTAAAAATGAAATTAATTTTTCTTTTAAAATCTTTTAACATAATAATCAAAAAATAAAACGAGTTCTTGTGCATTACAGACTCTCCAATTAAGTTTAGAATTTAAATCTCCAATACTTATTTTTATTATCAAATATCATAAACTAGACTCTTAAAAAAGAAAAAAGAGTTATTTTCAAGACCTACTGTTAGCATGATCTCTGAATCATAAGCTACATTACAAATACTGTATTTCAAATTCTCTTTAGGCCCTTAAAAATAACCAAGTAAAACAAAATTTCCATGCTAATGAATAAAACCTGAATTTAATGCTGGGAAGATAAAAATATAGGAACAAATCAGGTGAATAATTTATTATGTAAGCAGAAGTCTCAAGGATATTTTTTCTCACGTGGTCCATGAAAGTTCCTTTGCAAATGTCAAGGAAATCAACTTTCTACCGCCAGGGGGCACGCTCACATGTTCAGAAATTCTCCAGTGAGTGGGCGACCCAAAGGATTGCTGATGGTTCATTAGGAATGTGGAAAGAATTGTATGATGAAAATGCAAAACAGAAAACATTATTCACATTTCTAAGATTGTCCTTTCCCAGCCAGATTACAAAGTACAATCTTGTTTCTAACCTTCCCACCGAATCTGCAGAGGAGCTTACTTAGCCCTAGGTCATGAACAGACATTTGACTTACTTAAACTCATTACTGTTTGAAGACATTCTCATTAGCACATATCTAAATGCTACAATAAAAACAAAGTTTTTGAACAATATTCCTTGTTATATATGATTTCTTTGCAGAAATTTTATCAGCTATCTCTAATTCTAATGATTGATAGCCATAAAAATTTAAAAATCAGAAGATGAAACAGGGCTGGGGATATAGCTCCATGGAATAAGTGCCTGCCTGGCAAGTGCAAGGTGCTGAGTTTGATCCCCAGTACCGCAAAAAAAAAAAAAAAAAGAAGACGATAAAACAGATCTCTGCAAAAAGAAATTTACATTTATCCCGTAATATTGAGACTTTTTGGAAAAACCAAAGTCAGGCAAGCTGTATCTCTTAGGCAGGCAGTGTGTGGTAACATTACAAGAACCTTGAACCTAAACTCATTTTTCTGACATGAATACACCTGGTATTATGTTCTTGTAAACATTACTACACCTTACTTTTGCAGAGCTTGAGATGACAGGAATCGGCTTTGTCACTTCCCCTCCCATTTTTTTGCAGTGCTGGGGATTGAACCCAGAACTGAGCTGTATTGAAAGTACAGTTTTTGTTTTGAGACAGAGTCTGGCTAAATTGCCCTAGCTGGGCTTGAACTTGCAATCCGCTTGACTCAGCCTCCCAGAGTGCCCAGACTAGAGGCAGGTACCAGCACCCCCTGCTGGTTCTGTCAGTTCTTAGCAGCATACACTATTTGTGATTCTTTACCCACATGTGAACATTACCTTGGAATATAAAATTTCAAATTTCGTTCTTCGAAAGATAGTCCTGGGAAAGTGAATTCCTGTATGGAGTCCTTAACTCTATTCTGACCGTTAGCGATTGTCTTCATATTTACTCTGTAACTCAGTACAAAGATGGCTCAGACAAACTGGAAAGTAGTTGAGCCTGCAATCAAATTTCAAAGCTCCAGGTCTGCTCTAGATAATCTACTGGACTGTTCTCCCCCAGTATTTCTAGCCAAATGCCATTCTGACAATAAGAGATCTGACCACGAGAGACCAAGAAACACATTTTATATCAATTTAAACATTGGATGGAACATTTCTCATACCTCTTCATGAATACTCTTCTCTATGACTGAAAAATACATTGATTACTCAGAGTTTCAAGGCCTTTTATCAAACATCATGATGACATATTATGTCATTCAATGAAAATATAGAGTGGTATAACCAAATAAAGGAAAAAGATTGTCATATTGTCTAAAGTATCCAAATTCCTTCAACATTGTTAGAGACTTGTTCATACATTTTAGTTTCATTTTCAAAAAAAAATTTAAAATCTGATATTTTAAACTAGAAGTTTTCTTTTTAGAGATGATAGATAAAATTATTTTTACGTGCAATGCTTAATTTTTATCTCTAGGGTTTGTAAAATGTACCAGCTAACTATAAGGCATCAATTGGTGTGCCTCATGTTGGAAAACATCCGGGTATTTGTGGTCTTATGAAATATTTTCAAAGCATTTGTTTTTCTCCTCTTCAGCTGCACGTGCTAGCCCAGCTCTTCTACTTACATTTGCTTTTTCTAACTGATATCTTTGTACTGAGAAAATCCACTTCTAAAAATTTAAACTTTAAGTCACTTCGAAAATATTCTGGAAATTTAGAATGGAGCAACAAGAAAGGTCCGTCTGAACCAAAAATTGGCAAACTTTCTCTGTCAAAGGTTCAACAGAATCTAATGGAGGCTTTTCAGACAATGTGCTTATTCATGAGACTACCCAGCTTTTCTGTGTCACCTACACAGGTGTAGGCAGGCTTCAATGAAAGTTTTATTTACTATGGCTGCCTTTGGTTGGCTCTCGTCTAAATACACTGACAATAACAGATACATTCTGTTTTGCATAGTAAGTAAGCATTTGTCCTCATCGATTAGACAGAAGAGATTTGGAAAATGGTAGCATCTAACACTCTCTCAATGGACTTGAAAAGTGCTGGTTATGTTGCATTTGCATAAACTTCCTCCCTGCTGTACCCTCCTTTCTCCTGCAAGGTAGATCTTCATAGACCACATCACCCCTAGGTATTTTATTAACAGTAGCAAGAGGGAAGAAGCCAGAAGGAGAAGCTTTGCTAAATCAGATACTTCACTGCTGTCAAACCTGGACTGCTGTCATGAAAGGACATTCTATGTGTCTTTTTTTGGAACTGGGAATCGAACTCAGGACCTTGTACTTGCCAGGCAGTTGCTTAGCCATTGAACTATATCCCCAGCCCCTGGTAAGGGCATTCTATACTGTACACAAACTTTTCCTTCTACACACTACAGTTTATTTGCTTCTATAGCTATCCTTGCAAGATAAGGTTCTTGCTGATGCTTATTGAGAAAACATGTGATGAAATCTGTTAAATCTCTCAGAATGGAGTCTCCCTTTATTAGAATACTTAACCAAATGCCTGAAAAAAATGAGTAAAGGTACAGTGGATCCTTGATTTACACACTCAATTTGTTGTGAGGGCTGATTGTAACCCAAGTTGGTTGTGAATTAAGACTATTTTTCCCAGAAGGAATAACGGAAATACCTATAATGTGTTCCAAACCTTCCAAAGAACACCTTAGCTAATCTTTTCATAATATAAAAGGGCTGTATAATGTGCCTAATTTAACAGAAATGCCAGTAGTTTTCCTAGTGTATTCACCAAAAAGTTATAAAATGTCCCCAGTTTACTAGAACCAACAATTTTGTACTGTGCTCACCATTCAAATTCACATCTGTGGCTCACAGGAAGGGAGGATGAAATGGGAGGTGGTCATTGTTTGGCAGGAGAGTCCCCTTCCATGAGAACACCAGGAATCTGGCTCTCTGTCCTTTCGCTCCTGGAGAGAGTCCATAGCCAACTAGGACCTGCTTCTGGCACTCTAGTCTCAACTTTTTCAGAACTGAGAACTGGTCTAAGGTTATCTATTCCTGTCTTTTCTTTAACACTGTTCAGTAGTATTACATGACATTGTCATTAAGCAAATGAATGCAATGATTGGTTTTTCCTCTGGCCGGCTGGGTCTTCTTTACAAATGTTTATAGCTCTGTCCATTTTTTCAGGATTTCCTTTATTTTCTAAGAAGAACTTTGCTGCACTGATTGGTGATATGCTGCTCCAGAAAGCTCCTCAGCTGCCCTTCTCTGTTGCTGAGCCGGAAGTAGCTGAAACTCCTCTGTAGACAGTTCCTCTGAGTGGTCCTCCTCCAGTTCCTCAACATCTCCACTGTCTACCTGCAAGCCTGTGGTCTCCACTATAGTGACAAAGTCATCAACTACAGGCTCAACTGAAGGCTCAGGCTCCTCTACAGAGCCTTCAGAATCTCTCTCTTGTATAATTTCAGGCCACACTTTCTTCTAGGCAGATCTCAGTGTCCTTAGAAATTTCTCAGTTACCCCCCACACAAGAAAGTATGTTGTAATATTCCTGCCAGAACTCTTTAAGGATAAATCAGTATCTGAGACCATCTGGAAGCACTTTATGAACAGTTCCTTGGTGTATGGCTTCTTAAAGTTAACTATAACCTGCTGGGCCATAGGCTGCAGTAGAGGACTTGTATTAGGTGGGAAGAACTTGACTGAAAGCCATGGGAATTATTCAGTGAATTCTTCAAATCTTGTCGGTGAGCAGGAGCATTGTCCATGATGAGAAGAGCCTCGAGTAGTAAACCTTCATCCTCTAGATGTTGCTTAACAGTAGGACAAAAGCCTCCCTTATCCAGTCAAGGAGAAGTACTGTGGTCACCCAGGCTTTTGTCTTAGATCTCTGCACGGCCCGTGGCCTATCATGATTTATGTTTTCTGAATACTTACGGTCTCAGAGTGATAAAGTAAAAGAGGGTTTATCTTAAGGCCACCACTCGCATTCCATGTAGCAATAAGATTAGCCTATCCTTCATAGGCTTGTGGCCTGGAATTTTCTCCTCTGCCTGGGTAATGTATGTTCTGGACATTTTCCTCTGGAAAAGGCCTGGTTCATCACAGGTGACAACTTGATGAGAGCAAAAGCCATTTTCCTCTGTCATCATTCTGAAATGGTGTATGTAATTTTCAGCATCCCATTTACCAGCACTGGCTGCTTCGCCATGCGTAGTTATGCTGTGAAGCCCAGTTCTCGCTTTAAAATTGTGAAACCACCTCTTACTGGCATGACACATTTCACCATTATCATTTGTTGATGGAGTATCCTTTATGAGAGCCACACTTAAAGCCTGGCTTTTTTACAAATTATAGACTCAGATAGGGAATAACCTGCCAACTGGCTTTCATTTATCCACACTAACAATAGCCTTTCTACCTCATCTAACACTCTTGATCATCACTTACTAATTTGAATAATACCTAGTAGCTTTACCATCCTCGTACCAATCTTTTCTCTGTACAATTGTCGACATGGTAGATTTCAGCATATTAGCAAGATCTGCCACATAAATGCTGCTTTCACATTCCTCCACAATTTTCTTCTTTTCCATTGTGATTGCTTTTTTTAACATTCCCCTCTTTCCTTAGCTTCTTTTCTAGCTTTTTGGGGGCCATTTTGGTAACAGCAATTGAAGCAGTTATATAAACTGCTGACTGAAATCACATCCACAGACACAAACATCAGGCTGACTGACACTTATGTACACTACAAAGGGGCGTTGTTTTTTTTTTTTTTTTCTTTTCACAATGTCCTTGTTTACAGCGCACAAGGCACTGGCATTCAAACTTTAACTCAAGACTTTGGTTGTAAGTCAAAGCTAAAATTCTGGTCATAATCCAAGTTGTTAGTGTGTGAAGCTGGTGGTAACTTGAGGGTCAACTGAAGTACTTAAAACTCTGCTTTGTTGAAAATAAGGGTAAAAGAGGCATTCTCACAAATTCTACTATGGAGACCATCATCTGGAAGGCCAGCCTTGATACTGAATTGAAGCAAGGCTTAGGGTACAGAGGTATATCATCTCACAAATACCATTAGGGATTTAAAAACAAATTCTGTGACAGTGGAGGAATATCTTTGTACAAAGATACTGCAGTGAAGTCGCAGCAAAGTTAGCAAGAGTTGTACAATTCTTTTAAGCTCATTTAAATTTTTCTCTTAAAATTTATTAATTTCAGAAATATTAGTCAACTTTATACACTATTTTACTTTACAGAATGAGATGTCCCTGCAGAATTTCAGTACAATTTAGGAAAAGCTACCTGTGTGATGTATCAAGCAGCACTTTTGCTCGTGTTAAATAAAATGAATTTTTAAAGCCAAAAGCATTTAATCCTAAAATTTCACATAATACATTCCAAAGTTTAAATTAAGTTATACTTTAAAGGGAAATATATAAAAATCTTGAGAATAAAGCTTAATAAGTTTTTACATACTTATAAACTTCTGTAGCAATCACAAGATCATAGTACAGACATTTCCAGCCTGGCAAAAGAAATTTCTCTTCTGACATTTCCTCAGCACTACTCACTCTCATAGTCATTATTCTGAGTTCTATCATCGTAGATTAGTATTGTCTACGAAACATATACCTTAGAATTTATTTTTATCTGATTCATAAAAGCTGTACATTTTAATGAATGTCTTGGTTACATTTTCCTTGTTGCTGAGACAAAATACCTGACGCCCAAAATGAAGGAAGGAAAGGTTTATTTGACTTACAGTTTTTGGAGGTTTCAGTCCATACTTGGCTGGTTCTGAGGCAAAGTGGCACATGGCAGAAGGCAACAGTTCATGGTGGCGGTACACAGCAAAGCAACAAGTGCAAGAAGGGAAGAATGGCAGCCAGCAGCAGCCTCTTTCTCTCCCTTAGATATACAAATTATCTGCCCTAGGGCAGGTATAGCTCTCACACCCATAATCCCAGCATTGGATCATGGATTAGTCATAAACTCTAAAAGCCACCCCATAACCGCATGATGATTTGAGGGGACATGAAGACACAAACCATAACATTCCACCCCTGGCCTGCCAAAGACTCATGCATATCCCTTTATACAAATAGCATTTCATCCATCTGCAAGAGTTGCCAAGGTCCTAACAGATTCAGCATTGCTAAAAGGTCCAAGTCCCAAGTCTCCTCCGAGATGTAAGGCAAACTCTTAGCTGTGAGTGCCTGTACAAATGAAAAGTTAAACACTTCCAACATTCAGTGATACAAAATACACATTACCATTACAAAGGCTACAAACACAGGAATATAGAGCATTGGGAACAAAGCAAGTCCAGCATTCAGCAGGGCTAACATTATGTCCTGTAGTTCCAGATCTAGCATCTGAAGCAACTTGAGGCACATTGTGAGCTCCAAAGGGCTTGTATGATTCCACACCTATGGCACTTCCAGTGGTTACAGTTCCTAGGGCTTCTCTTTTGGGCTGACTTTGCTCCCCCTTGCAGCCTTCCTCAGATAATTCATCGTCCTGGCTTTTCTAAACTTCTGAGGTTTCCAGTGCACCTTTTGCTTCACACTCGCAGCTTCACACACTGCCCCCTCAGGGGCACACTGCCTGGCCTCCCAGGCCTTCTGAAATCTGGGTGGAAGCCTCTTTAACCTCAGAACTCTTGCATTATCCATGCACCTAAAGCCAGGGCCACGTGGATGGTGCCAAAGTCTGCTGCCACCTGGAGCAGTAGCCAAGTTTTCCTTTCTCTTGGCCATAGGGGTCGAGTGCCTGGGTCTCTGGGCACACTGAATCCAATGCTGAGGAGCAAATTCTCTATGCTGCCACTTTTCTGGAACCTGGTGTGGCCAGCACTGCCATTCTGGAACCTGGTGCAGCTGCTGCCACCACCCTGGAACATGGCACTCTGTGGCTTCCTGCTCAAGGCAAGGTCTTTCACCTTTGCAGTTTTGAGGCTGCAAAGGATGGAGACTTGCTGCCTCTTGTGATGTTCTCAGGCCATCTTTTCCACTCTCTTCCTCTTCGGCAATCAGGATCTCTTCAATTCCACCTTTGCAGTCCACAGCTTTACTGGAGCTTCCCTTCTGGACAAACTCACAACATTTTAAATCATCCTGCCGGGCTCTTTGCTTTTCACTCAGTGTAAATCTGGCTAAAAGCCACCAACAATAACCATGCCACTGCCCCAACATTCGACTGCCTTGAAATCTCTTTTGCCAGATTAACCAGTCCGCTGCCGCCTTTAATCTCAGTGTCAGGCAAGGTCTTTGGACAGGAGCAAAATGCAGACAAACTTTCTGCCAAGCCATAACATACATCATCTGGAGTCCAACAGCCAATACAGTCCTTATTTCCAGCAGAAACCTTCCGAACCCAGTCTTTACTGGCAGGATTTCTATCAACCTTCTAGTCTTCTGAGCTCTGACCAGAATCTCTGAGACAGAATAGCCAAAGGCGTTCCAGCTCTGCTCTTTCAGGCAACATCTCTGAACCTTTCCAAACTCTTCCCACAAACCATTTCCAAAGGCTCTTGAACCACATGGTCAGGTATAGTCACAGCAACAACCCCACTCTCGGTACCAAATTCTATCTTGGTTACTTTTTTTCTCATTGCTGAGACAAAATACCCAATGCCCAAAATGAAGGAAAGAAAGGTTTATTTAGCTTACAGTTTTTGGAGGTTTCAGTCCATACTTGGCTGGTTCTGAGACACAATGGCACATGGTAGAGGGCAACAATTCATGGCAGCAGTACACAGCAAAGCAACAAGTGCAAGAAGGGAGGAATGGCAACCAGCAGCCTCTTTCTCTCCCTTACATATACAAACTACCCACCCTAGGGTGGGCATAGCTCTCAAACTCATAATCCCAGCAAACTATCTACGTCAGGGTGTGTATAGCTCTCACATCCATAATCCCAGCACTGGATCATGGATCAGTCATAAACTCTAAAAGCCACCCCATAACCACATGAGGATTTGGGGGGACATGCAGGCACAAACCATAATAATGAGGTACCATGTATGTTTTTGATACCTGTATTTATTGTACAATGTTCAAGTCAGGTTAAATGTATCTTTTCACATATCACTTCTCTGTGTTGTGAACCTTCCAATCCCTTCTTCAGGCATTCTTAAATGCACAGTGCATTATAACTCATAGTCACCCTACTGTGCAACAACAGCAGAACTTCTTACTCTTAACTATAATTTAGGATCCATTGATCAACATTTTCCCAGTCCCCTTGCCCCCACTCTCCTACTAGAACCATCATCTTACTCTCAATGTCTATGAGATCAATTTATCACATGTATTTTTAATTATGTATTTTTCTTAAATTTATAGAAACAATTACTTCTTAAATATGAAGGAACAATTATGTTTGGCAACTATTTGGGGACAAATTAATATGAAACAGATCATTGGACCCAGACATGATTGAATACCTGTAACCCTGGCACTTGGGGGACCTGCATGGGGGGACATTCAGGTAGGAGGATCACAAGTGCCAGCCAGACTGGGTAGTTTAGGGACCTAGCAAGACCCTGTCTCAAAAATAGAAAGGGCTGAGGATGTATTTCAGTATTAAAACCCTGAGTTCAACCCACAGTATTGGGGGAAACAAAACAGGCTTGTGATCACATATGTACTTAATAAAAAATTAGTGCTCACTATGGGACACCTGGCAATATTTTATCAAAGCAATGTTTTAAATGTATTCTAATTCTTTAGGATATATCAGTAGCTACTAGATTTTTTTTTTTACCCTTTGTATTAGGTTCAATTATAAACAGTACCTATTAGATTTTATTTACCTGGTTGTTCTATATGAGTAACTTTTTTATCAAAATAAATTTTTAAATATTCTTTGAGGCCATTGTTAGAGGATCAGAAGTACAGATTAGACATAAGAAGTTCTCTCAAGGAAGCTTATATCTAATAATCATGGAGCTTATCTGCCTTTTCCCTTTCACCACTGTATGCTTTATTATACTTTCTACCCTAAGCAGTATGGTTCAACCCAGGTATAGTTATAATATGGTTCTTCCCAACCATCACCCTATTGTTAATTCAGGCTAGTTATAAAAGAAGAAAAAAGAAATTTCCTTGAATTGTAGGCAACAAGAGCATAGCCACAAGGTCAATGTTTTTGCTGGAATGGAACTGTGTAGTGCAGGCCTTAAACAGATGGCTTCTGGGAAATGCATGAAAGTCATGATTTAAATGGAATTAGCTCCTAGAAGACGGCATCCTTTGGGTACTGCCTTCCTGGTCTGCTCCCAACCCTGAACACCATAGTTTCAGATATACTTGTCAGCTAGATCCAGGCCTGAGCTCAACCATATCTTTAATAAATGGAACAAAGGCTAACAAAGGAAGAAAATGGGTACTCACTTCTTGTGTGAGAAATTGGCAGTTTTCTAAACAGTAACCAAAACATAAAAAGGAAAACATGAGTATAAAAGGATTATAAACATTTTAGATGGGACTATCAAGTCTAGTATGCAGTATGCTCTAAACAAGTTTCAGATTGCTCCTCAGAGTGGCATTGCTGGCTTTTGTCCTGGGTCACAGGTGGGACAGTAAGTTTACATCCTCCATCCGGAGTTTTGTTGACTGCTTCCAGTTCTTAGGAGGTAAGCTCCTCGTCCTTCAGGAATCAGGCTTGTTGTGTAAATGTTCGACAGTGCCCAATGTGAATGACGGAGAAGAGGAGTAGGGACATTTTGGAAAGCCCTAAGGATGTGAATTAACAAACAAAAACAAACTGTAGGTTAAACACAGCATCTCCATGGAACCAATTCCATGCCCTACCTGACCAGTCTTCTGAAGTTTCTCTTTCCTGCCTGAGTTCTTTCACCTTTGTTAACTTGATCCCACCCTATTCCCCTGCTCTTTCTCAAAAGAGCCTACTTTTTCCCCAGCATGGATAGCATCATGTTAATTCACAGTTAGTGGCAATTCTGTCTTTTTATATCCTATGCTACCTAATAATGTTAGCAGTCAGCCTCTCGCCACCACTCCACCCCTCTGTTTCCCTTAGAACAGTGTAACAAAAGCTTCTTGAAAGAAACCCTATCCTATCACCATGTTTTGAAATTCTGGATCATTTTTATTATTCTCTATGCTTTTTATTTTTGTTATTTGTTTTTTAATTTTCTCTTTAAAATGAAAAACAAAATGTATATGTATATACAAGGATAGCTGAAATAGGTTTATTGCTGATGCCTGTGGTTTATTGAAAGGAAAAGTCAGTTCTTAAAATTTTCTTCGTTCTTGACCAATTTTGCACACTTAAATCTGGTAATCAGAATGACTGACATGAAAACAACAGTATGCACTATAAGAAACATTGTTGCATGATTTCCAATTTTTTTAATTACTTGTTACTATCTTTGATTGTTTGATCAATCTTACATTCTTACGTCTGGTGGACTGAGCAACTTTGTTGAAGATAACAGTATGTAATGTAGCAACCATTATTAATTCCTATCATTTTCGTTTTGAGGTCATGTATTGTTTTTGTTGTTTTTGTGTTATTTTGATTTCATCTTTATTGTTGTTTTGTTGGTTTTTTTAATCTTTAAAATAAGAAGGAAAACCTAAAGACTTTAAGAACGTATGTTAAAGGAAAGATACTAGATGACTCCACCTGAAATAATTCTGTCTTTCAGCCAGTTAGTTCAATCTCTTCCACCCAGTATCCTAAATTTAAATTCAGTTAAAATTTTTACACCTGAAATTTTGCCTAAGTATGATTTCTCTCTTCTGTTATTTTTTTATAACTCAATTTAAGTGAATTTAATTAAACAAATATTTTACGGCTTTTATATACCTGGCACACATCCTAATAGGAGAGTGACAGCATACGAAGCGCTCATGATCTACATGGCATAAGGTTTTCAGAGAACCTGTGGTCAGAGAGAAAGAATAGATCTGAGAACATTTTCTTTTCCTTTAAAAAAACTTCCACTATAGTGGGAAATTTAAGAACCATTATGGTGTTCTTATCTCTTGACATCTATTTTCTTTTTCTTAACTTCCTTGAATTTTTATTTTGTCATAACGAATTCATATACTCCTAGCTCTAAAGTATGAGAGGAAGCTCAGGCCTAAGGTAGATATTGTTCTGGTGCCCTGACCTCAGTGATTTGTTGATGTGTGAACCTCTACAAGAGAGCCAACCACAGCAAGAGGCTAATAAACGAGACAGAGACTTAGAAAACAGGATTCCTTAATGAAACCAGTCCTGAATGGTCTTCTGTTTTTCTTCAAGGGCAGTCTCTGCAATGCCCTTTTATTGGCTGTGTTAACTCATTAATTTTCTGAGCACATGAAGAACTAAAAATGTTTTCCAATTATTACTTTTATTTGCCCAAATAAGGATAAAGAAATAGGCAATGATATTTATATAAAAATTCTTCAAAACAACCAAAACTTGATTAATATTTATTATGGTCATTCCACCATCTATGTGTTAGGAGCTTATTTTAGACATAAATTTTAGCATAATTACAATAATGGATTTTGTTTTGAAATGGGGTCTTACTATATAGTTCAGGCTAGCCTTGAACTCACAATGTAAGCCAAACTGAGCATGAACTTACAGTGATCCTCCTGCCTTAGCCTTCTGAGTGCTGGTAAAACTTATAGCTGAGGTGTGCCCCTATGCCTGCCTTCATAATGAAGTCTTTTAATTAAAATCTTAAATGGTATTATAATTTTATTCAGAAAAAAATATTTTATCTGTTCATGGAGTTAAACTTTATTAACAAAAAGCAAACCAAGTCATTATTGAACCTTACCATTCTCTTCCTATGAACTGCCCTAAGCAAACATACATCCAGACATTGGCTTGATGGTGAGTATGTTGTGGGTTCAAACAGAAAAACATAACATTATTCTAAGCCTACTTCTATCCTAGCCATTGTTTATACCAGCTCACTCCTTTAGTTGTTAAATATTAATATTCCTGGTTAGAATTATCTGCAGACTTCCAGAGATTCTTATTTTTTAGCTCCAAGGTAACACCTGGAAACCTTTCTATTTCTCAAATGTCATAGGTGATTCTGGTGGACTTGTTTATGAGAACACTTCAGTTTGACAGAAATCAAATTCAAATCAACTTCATCAATAACTGATGCTGCTGTCTGGATCCTGAGATACTTGACACCAAATCCCCAGAACAATAAAAACATAGGGAGGTCTCAGGAGTGAAGGGAACAGCTCCTGTTCAAATGGCACCATGACTTCTTTTCTGTAGTGATCTCTATCCTTATAGAAAACAGCCTGGATAAAGCCCTAATTTGTACACCTCAGCATCATTCAGGCTGAAAATTGTTTTTAAAGTGCCAGGGAGATATTAATGACAGTGCCTGGGCTTACATAACTGTGATCAGGAAAACAGTCCTGTTTGAACCTGAACCCTTCTGCCAGAACTAGGGGATCAAGTGATGGATGAGAGGCAGAGGGTAGTTAAAGGAGATTGCTGGAGGAAAGCAACAGCTGATTTAGTAGAAGGTGCCGTAAGTGTTTGTGACAACTTCATTTTGAAATTGACTTTAGTGTAACTCAACTGCTCTAACTTTACAAGGACTATAAACCATTTACACTTAACACCTTTGCTTTCAAACTGCACCTCCAGGCCAAAATTTTTCTTAGAAATATGAAGATGTTGCAAGACTAGATAAACATCCAAGACAGTATGAAGTTAGATAATACTCATAAACAAAGGCAGTTATTGAGAAAGTATAGCAGCCCAGTAATAATTACTTCTCCAAGTTGCAGTTTTGTGGTGATTTAGATTCTTCAAAATGCTTTCATGAAACCTATTCATGTGTCCCTCTCACTCATGGGCCAGGTAGATCACTGCATACTGGGAAGATATCAAGTGTCTTGGTTACTTGTTCTCACTGCTCAGACAAAATCCCTGACACCCAGAATTACAGAAGTAAAGGTTTGTTTAGCTCACAGTTTGTGGATGTTTCAATCCATATGTGGCTGGCTCCAAGGCAGAGTGGTATATGGCAGAGGGCAACAGTTCGTGATGGTGGAAAACAACAAAAGCAACAGGAGCAAAAGAGAGAGGGGGAGCAGGCCTCTTTCCCCCCTTTATGTTGTGTACAGGCTGCGGGTGTCTCACTCACACCCATAATCCCAGAATTGGACCATGAATCAATCATAAACTCTAGAAGCCTACACCCATAACTGCATGAGGCTGTGAGGGAACATCTAGACACAAGCCATAACACCAAAATATAAAAACATAGTAGGTGGGAAGATCTTGCCAAAAATGCCTCCCTCAGCCATGAATAGATAGTTGAAGTCTTACCTTTAGAAATTTATTTCTTTGTCTTAAATGGAATTCCCTCTAAAACAAGGTACAGTCATCTTTAGAAGCTATTTATGGCTCATTATACATGAATCGAGCAAGTCTTTCCCTGAGGAGGTTTTGGTGGTGCACAGGGAACATACAAAAGCATGAGGGAGAGAATTAGGAAAAACATTAAGGCCCCTCAAGTGAGAAGGTCTGGAGAGAAAAATCCTGGAGCAGCACAGACAAAATCTCTCGCTTCCCTCCCCTCCCCTCCCCTCCCCTCCCCTTCCCTTCCCTTCCCTTCCCTTTCCTTCCTTTTTTTCGTTTTCCTTCCCTTCCTTTCTCTTCAATGGTCCCTCTCCACCTACAAAACTTTGTTTCTATTGTTTGTCTTTCATTCTTTTTTATTTTGCTTTATCCCTTTTGAACTCAAATATTTTATTCTTAATCTTAAAGATTTACTCTACTGGCCAGGCATGGTGGCACACATCTGTGATCCCGGCATTTGGGATGCTGAGGCAGGAGGATCCTTGTGAGTTCGAGACCAGCCTGGGCTACAAAGTGAGCTCAAGGCCAGCCTGAACTGCATAGGAGACACCCTGTCTCAAGAAGACAAAAGAAAAAAAGATTTACTCTGTTATTAAGGAAATTTCATCTCTTTTCAAATCCTGTACTGTTATTTGTAATTATGAGCACAAACACATATACTTCTATTTGCAAATATGTTCATGCTTTAAATATAAGATTCCAGGATCCTTCAAAAATGTTATATTTTCCTCTATCCAACACATCCTTAGTAACCCTGTTTATTGCTGTTGCTTTCAGTTCATCTTGCAAAAAGCTTTTTTTTAAAGAATGATTTATGCTAATAAAATGAATTATAGCAAAAAACAATAACATCTCCATTATTTTTAAGGGAAAAATAGTAAAGAATCACAATCATTAGTCAATATGCTAGTTTATCAAATGCATAGTAGATGTTATTATTTAATGCCTCTAGTGTATATACTGGCATTTCACTAAACTAACTCATGTTGATTAGTATGAAGAACTAGAACTATGAGGTAAAATATTTCTTTCTCCATATAATTTAGAATTCCAAATTGGCAAACTAATATCAGGTCATATATTATTTAAGTTATTAATCTAAAGCCGTAACATAATTTCATTTCTGAGAAATTACAGATTTTGAAAAAAAATGTACTTTTCCTCATTTGTTGTCCTATGTTGACAGGAAATTCTTCAAACTATACTTTATTTATTTATTTATTCATTTGTGTTTTTAGACAGGGTCTCTCTGCACAGTTCAGGCTGACCTTGAACTCACTTATCAGGATCCTCCTGCCTCAGCCTCCCAAGTGCTGAGATTACAGGCACGTGTCAACACACTTAAATTACACTTTGAAAGGGGTCTATTCATGTGTGAAATAGATCAATGAATCCACCTTCTCTTCACGAATTCATTATTTAAATATCAAGCTTGAATCCATAAACCATCAGTTGTTTCAGTGGTCATCAAAGTACTGTGCACACACTTTAGTTGTTATGCAAATTGTCTTAGTTACTTTTCCCTTGCTGAGACAAAATATCCAACACTTACAAATTCAGAGAGGAAAGCTTTCTTTAGCTCACAGTTTGTAGAGGTTTCAGTCCATAATAGGTTGGCTCCAAGGCAGGGTGGCACAGCAGACAGGCATCACAGAAGAGACACAGTTTATGGCAGGCAGAAGGTAGCAAAAGTAACCAGGGACACCCACAGCTCTTTCTATCTCTTATATCTTATCCACACTACCTAGGGCAAGTAGGATTCACGCCCTTAATTCTAACGCCCTTGAGCCTAGCATTACACATTATAAGTCCAGCAACCTCTGAGAAAGGCCACCTATAATTGCATGAGGCCATGAGCAGGACATCTAGACACAAACCATAGCACAAATGGAATATAATGGAGTAATGGAGTAATGACTTATCATTACTCCACTGATGGCTACAGCACTGCCACGGTCCTTTCAAAAGCGCCTCCTCTGAATAGGAGACTTCTGGGGACACTTTAGCTCCAAGCTATAACAACAGAGTGTGGAAGTGTTCCATCTTTTTAGCACTTTATGAATTTAAGAATGAGTGCTATTAATTCTTCTTCTAATAGTCAGTCAAATTCACCCATAAGGATGTCTAGTTCTGGGCTTTTCTAATAGGCTTTTGACTTACTGATTTAATGTTCTCATTTGTTATTGGTCTGTTCTTTCTATATCTTCTTAGTTGAGTCTTGGAAGGTTGTATATTTATAGAAACGTCTGTTTATTCCAGGCTACTTTGTTGGCATATCTGTCATCATATAGTTCTTTCAATCTATTATTTCTCAGCTGTCTGTTGTAATCTTTTCTCTTCATTTTTGATTTTTTTTACTTGATTCTTCTTTTTTCTTAAGTCTGGTTAAGGTTTGTCAATTCTATCATTTTTAGAAGATCTAATTTTACTGAATATTTCCATAGTGTATTCTTGATTTGATGTATCTCTGCTCTCATGTTTATTATTTCCCTCTTTCTGATAATTTTGGACTTTGTTTTAGCTTAGTTTCTTGAAGAATTATGTTAGATTGTTTGAGAGTTTTCTTCTTTTTAATGTAGGCATTTATTTCTCTTAGCTATATCCCACTACTTTTGGTACATAGTGTTTTCATTTTCATTTGTTTTGATATGTTTTTAAAATTGTCTTTGATTTCCTCTTTGAACCAAAAGCCAAGAGTGTACTGTTTCTTTTCCACTTGTTCGCTAATATTTTTGATTTCTATCTTGAGGTAGAAGATTAAGGCTAGGGCAAATACCCATGGCAGAACTGGGCAGAATCTGTCAAAGTCATGGAGACTAAGGTCAGATGGGAAGAACAGAAGATCCAGGATGACGCTGCACTTCCCGAGCACTGTGGATGGAACCAGTCAGAAAAGTGCTACTGTCAATTCTTCATTTAGCTCTGGCAAAACGAAGCAAGTATATACAATTCATGTATGTCAATTACACCTTAGCAAAGCAGTATTATTACCATATCTTATAAAAACAATAACAAAAAGGAACTTCCACAAGGCTTCAGAAGGTGGCATGAATACCATGATTGGGTAAGTGTGTTCAAAGTAAAGGAGGAGTATTTTGAGGGAAATTGATTGCAATGTGTCTTTTACTATAACAAATTTTTTAAATCTATCTTATATTGATCACCCTTCTATATATTTTTAGCATCTATATATATTTTTTAGCACTTTTTGATCAATGGTAGGATCTTATATTTTTTTAATTTCTATCAGCATAGGATTTATTAGCATTTACAAGGTTCTGAACACTCAGTTAAATGTACTTGGAGAAAATGAGTAATACTCACTGCCCTCAAGGGATTTATTGTATTTTGGGGATAATAATATGCTAATAATATACTTAAATAGCTATAGAAGAAGATGTAATCTATGGTCAATTAAACAAGGCAGTTAAATCTTTATATTATTGTAAGAAAAAAATATGTAAGTTTTTATTGAAAAAACAATGAATGCCTCTGCTGAGTGTCATCTAATATTAGGACCAGCAACTCATAAAACTATTTCGGTGTATCCACATCCACTTTATTCATTCCATCTCAGACTGGGATTTCTGGCTCTTTCCCCCAAAACAAAATGAGCATGAAATGTGGATGTTTTGAATCAGTTCAACATTGAGACAGTGAAACTAAAGACATCACAAAAGAAGACTTCCAGAAAGTGAAAGGATAGAGGATAAGTGTGTTCAAAGTGAGAGGGAGTATTTTGGGGGAGATTAATGGCAATGTGTTTCACACTCGTCTTGGTTACTTTTCTCTCATTGCTGAGACAAAATACCCAACACCCAAAATGAAGAAAGGAAAGGTTTATTTAGCTCACAGTTTGTGGAGGTTTCAGCCCATACTTGGTTGGCTCCAAGGCAGAGTGGCACATGGCAGAGGGCAAACGTTCATGGCAGCAGAGCACAGCAAAAACCACCAGAGCAAAAGGGAGGAATGGCAGACAAGCAGCCTCTTTCCTTCCCTTACATTGTATGCAAACTATCCACCCCAGGGTGGGTGTACAACTCACACCCATAATCCCAGCATTGGATCCCATGATCCAATCATAAATTCTAAAAGCCTGCCCCATGACTGCATGAGGCTTTGAGGGGACATCCAGACACAAACCATAACAACACTGTAATAATTTTTAAGAATTTAAACCTTCACCATACTTTCTGATCCTACCCCATAACTTATGTCAGCAAATATATTAAAAGAATAACTAGGTTGGCGGCAGAGACGCCCGGCGGTCCTACGTTTCGCGCGTCGGGCGAGCCGTGCGGAGGGCCCCAAACGCCGCCGGAAGCGGAGAGAGGGATTTGCTGGGTCCTGGCGCCCCGAGAGCACGGACGCCTCGATCCCTCCCGCCTCCCGAGCCGGCGCAGCCCCCCGGCGACTCCCGACAGAGATCGGCTCTCTGGCGGCGGCAGCGCCCAGCGGTCTCACGTTTCGTGCACATCGGGCGAGCCGCGCAGAAAGCCCCAAAGGATAGACTGGCACCTTGGAACCTTCATGCCTGCAGGGACTCCAATAACTGGTGAGATATCGGCGCTCGCGACCAGATCACCGAGTGGGGGAGGAGATCCATCCCTATACCTGCAGGGAACCCTGGGAGGGTGGGGGAGCAGT
>PVLD010011799.1:0-63552 GCA_004027595.1 Dinomys branickii
CTGCTGCAGAGGCTGTTCCAATGGTTACTTCTCTTTGGGAGAATGTCCCTTAAGCTGTCTGCTGAGATTTCCGCTTCTACTCCCTACCCCAAGTCCTGGCCGGGGCGAATAAACAGCTCACCACCCCAGGATTCTTGCAGATAGGCGACTCAGGTGTTCCTCCCTGGGTGGAGCTCCTTCCCCCCTCACAAACCTCGTTGGGGCGCCTAAGTAGGTCTTCCCACCTGGGAGATCCCGCAGTCCTTGAAGCTGCTTTGATGTCTCTCGCTGGGCTGAGCTTCTTCCCAATTCAGGAAAAACTGGTTAGAGCGCACACTTAACTCACCCTGTGATCATGCAAACAGGAGTGCCGTTCAGATGTTTTTCCTTGGATGGAGCTTTTCCCCGACTCAGAAATCCCGCCAGCCGGTCGCTGTTGCTCCAGTTCGCGCAGCGCTGACTGCGGGGGTGGGGTTCTGAGCGGGATCCCGGAGCGCTGCCCGGTTTGGCGCAGTTTGTCCCAGAAGCGCGTTCTCTGTCGGGTTCAGGAGCTGAAGCTGTTCTTCCCTCTGCACTCGCTCTCTCGGCTGGTCATCTTCTTACCGGAAGTCCTCATTTCTGTCTTCATATTGCTATTTCATTGTTTGGGTGGTAATCCTCTGGGGGGTTCTCTCTCTGCTGCCTACCCGGTCGCCATCTTCCCAGAAGTCCCTAATCTTTGATAATTTGATGACTTTTATCATCTTTGTGGGAAACTGAGTAAAGGTTACACAGAATTTCTTAGAGGCATGTTTTTAAGATCCAGTTTCTTGTTATATTGCCCAGGCTGGCTCCCAACGACTAGGTTCAAGAAATCTTCCTGCCTCAGCCTCTCTAGTAGCTTGGAATACAGCATGCCATAGCATGCTGCTTGTAGCATTTTTTTTTACAATTGCATGTGGTTCTACAAGTTTGATTTGATTTTTTGTTCTGTAACATTTCCTAGTTTCTTTTTTTTTTTTTTGTGACAGGAATTGAACTCAGGACCATACACTTGACAGACAGGCACTTGTGCTGCTGAACTACATCCCCATCCCCCTCCCAGTTTCAATATAGAGGGAAAATACTAAAATGCAAATGATAATTTTTGCATAGATTACCAAATATAGTCTCACAGATTTGGCCAACCTACTCTGATGGATTCAGAGGAGAAAGACGGTCACTAAACAGAGCTGACATTACCCAGGCTGCTTCACTGTGATTTCCAAGAAAGCCAACAACCCACTGGGTAGGAAAAGCATTTGCTCAGGTGTTGCTGAATAAAATGGGAGGTGTAACATCTCCTTAGGAATGTTCTGGCAACATTGATTAATACAAACACCGCTGACCTTTTATCCCAAAATCCCACACTAGAGGATGAAGTTATTTTTATTCACAAAACTTCTGGCCCCAAATGTGTGTGGTTTTTATTTTTCTCACAGCAGCTAATTGGGCAACTATCTGGGCACCAACGCAGAGTCCTCCATTTCCGTCAAATTCTAATGCTAACCACAGAGAGTTAACATTGGACTCCATGGGTTGAAGGGTTCAGTCCACGAGACTGCTCCGACTTCAGATGCCAGCCATGGGTGCGTGGTCCCAGAACCCCCACCCCTCTGTCTAACTTGGCTACAAAGTCGGCAGATTCCCAGAACCTCTGCCCCTTCATGTTGGATAATTTGCTAGAATAATTCATGAAATTCTGGGTAACGCATTACTCACTTCTACTGGTTTATCACGTAAGACACAAAGAGAGAAGGCAGACGCCGTGGCACACAGGATGAGACATGAGTGTACTCAGAGCACTGGCCCCTGGCCCTGAAGAGCCCAGTGTACCACCCTCCCTCACGCACATGCGTCAGCCCACTGGGAGCCCCCTGAAACCCTGCCGTTCAGGGTTTTCTCTTTAATGGCAGTTCTGCTCTGTAGGAATGGTTGTGGCCACTGGTGATTGGATTCAATCTTCAGCCCCAGAGGGTGGGGGCTGAAATTCCACTTTCTGTGCTTGGTTCTTTGATAGCCAACTCCCATCCTGAGGTTCTCCTGTGGGCCTAGCTCCAGTGTACTGGGAAGGAGCTTCCTATGAATAACAGAAGATGCTTCTGCCACTCAAAGAGCACCACGGGATCCAGGAAAAGACAAGGCCAGGGAACCAGGGACACAAAGACCCAATACATGCAGGTGTGACTGTACATGGTGCCCTGTGTCCGCCATTTTGTCATGCCCGTTAGGCTTGGAACAGCCTTATAGCTTTGTGTTCCCAGAAGACTAGCAAGCTCAAAGTTGTTTGCTTGTGAATGTGAGGTGCAATTGAAAAAGACAGTGAACATTTACAGTTTTTAAATGTATTACAGTAAAAGACACACGGCCGTTAGCCCCCTCCCCCACACTCCTCCTGGCCTGAGGCACACTTATCCCCCTTTTCTTGCCACTTTCTGCAGCCATTCTGGAGTGCTCTTTTTGTAAGGGTCTGTATGAGGTATGACTGAAACTATGGTGAATGCTGCTGCCCAGTACCAACCACTGGAAAGACAGGCGCATAAAAACTTAACAGTGTGTCCTCTACCTAACTCACCGGATGTAACACTTTGGATCTTCCTCACCATCAAAAATGACCATGAAAGGAAAATGTTTTGCATCAATTCAGGTTCCTCAGAGCAGCCAGGACTGTACAGCTAAAGATACGGAAGAGGACTTCCAGAACTGCTTTGGAAAGTGTCAAGATAGATATGATCTGCGTGTTCAGAGTGAGGGGGAATGTTTTAGGGGGATTAATGGCAGTATGTCTTTTACTGTGATGCATTTTTAAATTTAAACATTTGCTATATATTTGATCCTACCTTTTATGTGTTATACCACAATATCACAAACTATGCCCTGGTCTCCAGCCGTCACTCCCTCCCACCAAAAGCATCAGCCCTATCAGAACATTCACATCTGGGGTAGGAGTTACAGACCAGGTATAGCCGCTAGTGCCAGCGTGATCAATTCAAACTTTTTAGCCTAGGGCAGAGAGAGATTCAAAGAACCATTCTGTTTATCCTACAAGGTCTCACACACATTTTCTTATTTTTGTACTAATTGGTAGTTTTCAAAAAAATCCCTTCTTCTGCTGCTACTTGCCTTAAGATAACCTTTGCAGAATTCTCTGGTATGAAACAAGCTGATGATCAGCTAGATCCCATTCTTCCTCAGACCCATCACGTTCCATGTGTATTACATCCTGAAGAGGCTCTGACTTATCTCCCTGCATGTGGTGATCTTTATCGGTATTCTCGTAAGACTTAGTCATAACCACGGTTGGATCTGACGACCTTCAGTGTTATATCTTGCTGTGCTACAGTCATACGATTCAGCTTCATCACAGAACACATCAATGGGAATTACAGGGGTATTCATTGCCTTTCCCCAAAGAAATGATCCTGGCTCATCTTCCCGGTGTGGGAAGGACGTGTCGTTAGTGTAATGGTCCAAGAACCTGGTTTCGGGCTGAACTACCTCCATGTTTGACCCCAGTTCACCTCAAACAGCCCATGCCCATATTCATTAAACAAAACTGCTGTATATATTGTCCCTTGTCCCTTCTCGGAAAAACCCCAAAGAAAAACTGTTCCTGCCAAGCAGGATGCCCACCTGAGCATAATGTACTTGCTGTGCTCCTGTAATTTTGTGGTTTCAGCCTTTATAAACCCTGCATTTTACAGGCTCAGGGCTCTCACTTCTCAGTCTTGAAACAGATGTGGGTGAGGGTCGTTGAGCTCAACTATTAAACACAGTACTTCAACTTCCAGTTAGCCATTTGGGAGTTCTATTTGTTCACTCACAGTTAGGATGACAGTGACTCTGTTAGTTCTGCATCCCACCACATCTCATAGGTATGTGCTGAGACCGGGGTCCAGGCTGTCACAGTGTAGCAGGGGTCACACAGAGAGAATATGAGAGGCACCTAGCAGAGTTCCTGTCCCTGCCAACTGTACTGCAGGGTGTGTTTTATTTTGATCTCTTCTGTGGGGAAAAGCAGTCATAGTACAGGAAGGTAAATTACAAAGGACCTAGAGAAAGTCTGTAATTGTTTAGGGCCACAAGATTCCCTTAGGTGTGACCCTAAGCCTTCACAGCTATGGTGGGGAGTCACTGCCTGTGGTACTTTGGTCTTTATTTATAAATTAGAGACCTTTGTTGGGTCTGGGTACAGCCTGCCCCAGTGCTGGTTTTTTGGATTACCCAGCATTTGCCAAGAAATCTCATTTGGCCAGCACACTAACCCTTTGCAGAACCTGACTAGGCTGACTCTCATCCTTTCCTCCTCTGTCTCATCCACCTACAACAGTGAGTAAATCTTTTTCTTCAAATACTTCTCCTCATTATTAGCAATGTTATAGCCAGGTCCAATGATGCACACCTGAAATCCCAGCTACTGGGAGGCTGAGGCAGGAAGATTGCATGCTCAAACCTTGCCTGGCACTTAGCAAGATCCTGTCTCAAAAAAAAAAAAAGCCAAATGTGATGACACATACCTCTAATTGTAGCACTCTGAGATGCTGAGGGAGGAGGACTGAGTCCCACCTGGGCAATTTAGTGACTTAATGAGATATTGTCTCAAAATAAAAAATGAGAAAGGGCTGGGGATGGAGCTCAACACTAGGGTTTTTCTGTGTTTAATCCCCAGTACCACACACACACACACACACACACACACACACACACACACACAAAGCAATGTTGTAAATGGGAGACTAAGTCCTTCTTGAGGAGTCTTTAAGGATCAGGCAACACGGCCGTGGACATCACACACCAGGAGGCAGATGAAATTGAAGATCAATCATACTTGCAGGCCCTCGAGACAGGAGGAACATCGTGCCAAGCAGGGACCCCTAGGGAGAACGTGGGAGGTGTTCCCAGGGCTTGATGCAGCAGGCAAGGATACCGGGACGGGGAGGAGCGGAGAAGAGAGAAACACACTGGGGACCAACAGGGCCCACACAAGCAAAGGCATGAGAGGATTTTCCTGGTGGGTTTGAAAATCACTAGTCCCACTTAGGTGAGGGCTGGGAGGGAGATTGTCGCCAGAGCAAGCCTCAGCGTACTGTATATCTGGTCACCTGGACAGGGCTTGTCTGTCAGGACACTAGGGCATCAGGGAGATAAGAAATGGATTTGTCTGTCTGTTTTGCTCTGGATACTGGGAACTGAACCCAGCGCCTCATACGCACTCATCATATGCTCTACCCCTGAGCCACTCTCTCCGCCCATGAGGATTTAAGCATTTATACTACAAAAGCAAATTCAGCTCGTGCCTGGGTACTTAGACTGGGACCTTGGTCTGTCTCTCGAGCATCTTAATTAATCCACCATGGAGGTTGTTGCTTGTGGGTCTGAGTTGAGTCTGAAAACATATTTTAGACCCTAAAATGCTGGGACCTCCATACCAAGGTTGGGTGAGTGGCAGTCATACCTGGATGTCATTTAGTGTCAGTTGTCACAACTTTCCTTGCTTCAGGGTGGGCTCTTTCTCTGTGGAACCTGAATCAACAGTGTGATGCCCGCTGCTTTGATTCCATTGGGAAATTATTGTTTTCCCTGTTCTACCTAAAGGCTTTCCCTCCCTAAACACAAGGGTGAAATGGCTTGTGCATAGCACCCTGGGGGAGGCTGGGCACACTGCCACCAGGCTTTGTCCTTTGTAATCAGAGACCTCGCTAAGCACCAAGGTTTAGAGTTCCACAGTGATAGTTTTCCTGGGGGCTATAACTACACAGCTGAAGTACTAGTAGGAAACTGTTCTCTGAAATTCCTTCCCAAATGATATTCCTCCAGTGGAACTAGCCTGAAAAGAAGCAATTGAAAGATCCCAGCACTTTCCTAGGGTTCCAGTTAGTCATTCACAGTTGGTCAGGTGAATTGTCTCAGGGTATGCTGTGGTTGGATGTGGCTTGTCCCTTAGGAATCCATGGGTGGGAGGTTTGGCCTCCTATGGGACAGGATTAAGAGGTGCTGAAATGATGGAGACCACTATGAAGCAGCTCTGAGCAGGACTTAAATTAACCAGTTGGCTTTGCATGTTTACTTGTGAGTCAGTGGTCCCTACTGTGGCCTGTAATGGTGGGTGAAGCCATGAGGCCTCAAAGGACAAGACAGATCCCTAAAAACTGCGGTGCAGTGGAGGACCCCAGTGCTGGCCCAGGTTCAGGACCATGAGTTGGAAAGAACCAAGGCTTGCCTTCCTTCCTGGGGCTTCCTCAGAGGCTGCCCATGTCAAGGACCTTACCTTATCATCAAGCCCAAGAACCTGTGTATCCACAAGCCCTCATCTCACAAGATACAACTGTAATCCAATAATATGAATAAATTGACCCCCAGAGATGTAGAAGATGAATTGACCCTTTTAGAACGCAAGTTCTATTAACATTGGGAACGTGTTTGCCACCCTGTCCTCAGAGTCTAGATTGTTTATGCAAAGTAAGTGCATAGTAATCATTTACGAATGAATGAAAATAGAAGAATATCCTTCAGGAAGGCTTCTGCAGGTTAACATGACCATCAGTGGAGACTAAGGTTTAGCCAGGAAAGAGGGCAACCTGGGGAGCAGCGGGGAAGAAATCACAGCTGAGCCGGAGGATTTTTCTGGTCGCAGTAACAAGTCAGCCAAGTCACAGAGTCATATCTTTTATTTTTAAACACACACACACACTTCCTCAGACTGCCAGCAAGTCGGGGTCATGTGTGTGCTCTGGTTTTGGATCCCGTAATTTAGAGCAAGGACAGGTGGGGCCAGAGGCTGTGGTCATGGGTACCGAGATGGATGACTTCAGCGAGGGCCACTGCCCGCTCTCAGGGGTCTCACATCCTGCCTGCAGCTGAACTTTCCCTGGCCCCCGCACCTCGAGGCCAGCTGGCCTGTGAGCCGGAGAGGATGGCTCCAGCACACAGCTGTTCCCCGGAGCCAGGTGATTCTCCATCAGCCCGGGCCAGCTCTGACCCTCTGTTTTACCTCCCTGGTTGTTAAGGTAGCGGTGGCCTCGTGGGGCCTCAGACCGGAGCGGGCAGCAATCCAGGGACAGAGTCACAGAAGGCTGGGGGCAGGGCTGGTCCTTGTAGCCTGCAGAAGCTGCTGCCTTTCGCCCACCTTCCTGCTCTTGCCAGAGACTGTGACTCAGGCCCAGACCACTCCCTGGGGAGCCAGGGTTTCAGCCACTGTGAACCACCACCCACTCTTTGCTCAGTGCTCCCCCCTTCTCACCTCCCTCACCTCCCTCAGTGCTGTGGATCTCCTGCCCAGCTGGGGTATCAGAGCGATCCAGGGTGGAGCTGACTGAATCATCTCAGGGTTCTTTCTACCTCCAAGCCAAGCCTAGACACACGTTCACTAGGATCAAATTCTGAAGCGTGTGGAGGTTTAGCTTTTCTGCTCTCCTTGGTAATGGGAGTGGAGAACTCTCCCAAGAAGGCAGAGATGGAGGGCTTTGCCAGGTTGACCAGGAGATCCCCACCCAACTGCCATCTGGGCCCGCCTCTTGTCTCTGCCTCAGCAGTAGAGGGGGTGAGGAAACAAAAGATTGAGAAACCCAGCGAATTGAAAATGCAGAAGAAGATTCACTTCAAGATGGCGACCGGGCAGGCAGCAGAGAACCTCCCGGGGGAATGCCACTCAGACAAAGGAACATAGGAATATGGCAACATGTGAAGGACAGAAAGGAAAGAGCTGGGTATCCTGAACCTAGGAAGGATCTGAAATGGGAACTGAAGCCCTCAGAAAGACTAAGCAAAACTTCTTCTGGAAGGATCAGTGATCTGCCATGGCGCAGTCGGAGGGAGAGGAAAGGAGGAAGTCAACGCTCCAAACACACACTTGACACACACCCTCGTTCTGGCATTCGCAGCTTCAGCTTTGGAGACCCATGCTCATGGAAGCCTCCCCACTCGGCCAGGGGAGAGTGGAGTTCTGAGAGCTGGTCCAGGGCTGGAGAGGAGAGGGGAGGGCACAGGCAGGAAGAGGCAATGGCGGTTGGGAGCAGTTGTGGAACCCAGTGTGAGGATGAGAAGTTACAACAGCCACTGGGGCAGAGTCCCCACCCTGCGGCAACCTTCCTAATCAGCACCTGGAGAGAATCAATGCAACTAGTACACAGCCCACCATGCCCAGCTCTGCGCCTGCCTCAAGGCGGTGCCCCCGCCTCTCTGCTGGGCGAGCGGCTACCAGCGGAGAGCAGTGGGTAACCTTGGCAGCAAGCTGTGGTGGCTCCCAGGGATCCAGCTGGAGAGCAGACGGGGGCTCCAACACCACAATGGGAGGGAGATGCAGATGGAGTGGATTGCGTGGCTCCACGCCCTTCTCACTCCAACATCAGGCAGGAAGCACGAGCTGGGTTGCTGGGACTCAGCTCCCACCCTGAACTCTCTCTGGGAGCACCTTGAGTCTCGGCAGCTTGAGCTAGTACCGCCTGTTCCTGGCAACAATGGGACGAATCCACGGTCTTCAGGACTCACCCCAAACTATTAATGTGAGCACCAAGAGGGTCTCCTTACAGCTTGCACATAGGAACCTTGCATGAACCCATAGCAACAAATTAGAGGAAAAGCAGCGGACTAGGAGTCCAAAGAAACAACATGCTCTACACAGCAGACCCAAGAAAATCCTCCAATTCTATTCTAGAATTAATCTTTAAACTCAGTTCATACCCTGAACTAACACAGTGAGAACGGGCCAGGGAGATTTCAAGCCCTTATACTAAGGATCATAAGTTCGTCCAATGCCCAGCTTCAAGGGGTGGGGAACGATAATACTGGAGATCAGGAGGAGGGAGGAGGAGAAGAAAGGGCCTCCGGCATCGAGGCAATGGGACAGAGCAGAACGGGTCACTGAGGGCGCCCCTGGGGCACGTGCCCTGTGGCTGCTCCCACTTTTGGCCCTGTTGAGGGCTCCCCACGGACTGGACCCGCCCCACCCATAGCGTGGCGATGAGGCAGAGCCGGGCGGTCAGCTGTGAGCATACGTGCTTTTCCACCTCTGACCATGGCAGTTTGTATACACCCATGCATGTTATAGTATAGTCTGAGGCAGCTATATCCCTTCCCAAGGTGAAGGTCCAGGGGCATAGAGAAACCCAGGAGTACAGTTATTATCACGGGGAAGATGACTGATTGAGAGGTAGGGCAACGGAGATGAGGGAGGAGAAAATTGAACGATCAAATGGGCCATCACCTAAGCAACTGAGTAACAAATGTGAAGGTAACATTATGTAGGACAGCATCCAGAGCTAATTCCCTACTACGTTCTCTATAATTTTGTATTTCCTGAATCGTTTTTGTATTAACAGAAGTGAAGATAACTTTGTATTATACAACTTCCAGTGCTAATTCCCTACTATCTTCTCTATAATTTGGTATTTCCTTTAATGTCTATGTGTTAACTAATGTGAAGACAACATTATGTAATACAACATCCAGTGCTAATTACCTACTATATTCTATATAATTTTGTATTTTCTGAATTGTTTATGGCTTATTCTGGTTCATATGTCCCCATTCTTTTGTCTTTAAAATAAAAAATAAATAAATAAAGGACAAGACAAGGCCACAGCAGAGGACTCTTGGCTCCAACTCCAGTGTACTAAAAGGAGGCTGTGGTTTCAGGCATCTCACCCCTGCGGTGAAGGCCTTCCTGGAGATAACAAAGTTCTGCTAAATTAACATAAAGTATTCCTTGGAGAAGTCCTTAAGGGATTCCCAAGTCCTGCCCAGATTCCTGCATTTTCTTCAGTATTCCCCTCCTTCATTTGAAAACCTAATAACATACGGGCTGCCTAGAGAAGTTCTTGGTGTAAAATCTCTGAATCTCCATTTCTGTAATACGGTTGGACCCCCCAACCTCCTTTCAGGAGCCCTAAAACCATTTCAAGTTTCGCATTTATTTAAGCCTTCACTGTCCAGTATTTTGGGAGATGGTGGGCCTGATCAGCCTGCAGTAATAAAGGGACATTATTAACACAGTACCAGAAGATTTCAGAGCCTGGGCCTAATGGATGGTGCTTAGGTCATGGGAGCCCTCGGAGGGGAGCGGAGAGAAGAGAGTAGTGGTCAGCAAAGCAAGCTGTTATGAAGAGCAAGCGTGACCCTCTCTGTCAACTTCCTGTCTCGCCATGTGATCGCTCTTCGTCCACACATGCTCCTGTGCTGATGCTCTTCACCGTGTTGTGGTGCAGCCCAGGGACCTTGATTACATTAGAACCATAACATTTATCCCCCAAAGGCTCATGCACAGCTCTTCATGCAAAAGGCATTTAGTCCATCTGCAAGAGTTGTCAAAGTCTTAACAATTTTAGCATTGCTGAACAGTCTAAGTACCAAGTTGCCTCTTAGATATAAGGCAAACTCTTAGGTGTAAGCCCCTGTATAAGTGAAAAGTTAAATACGTTTAACATTTAAAGGCACAAAATAAGCATTTTTATTTTAAAAATTATAAACAAGGGAATATAAAGGAATGAGACCAAAGCAAGTCTGAAGTCCAACAGGGCAAACATTAAGTCCCATAGCTTTATGTTTAGCATCTGAGGCCATCTGTGGTACATTGTGAGCTCTGAAGGGCTTGGGTGAGTTCACCTCTATGGCACTTTTGGTTGTTACAGCTCTCATGGCTTCTTTTTTAGGCCCACTTTTCTCTCTCTTTGCAGCTTTTTTTAGACAATCTATGTTTTTGGTTTTTTAAACATTTAAGGTCTTTACTGAACCTCTAGCTTTTAAATTACAGTTTTATATATTGTATTTTTAGGGGCACACTGTCTGGCCTCCCAGGCCTTTTGAAATTGAGGTGGAAGTCTTTTAAACCTCAGAACTCTTATATTTTGCATGTATTTAAAACCAGTGTTATGCGGATGATGTTAAGGTCTGTTGTTACCTGGAGCAGTAGCCAAGCTTTCCCCTCACTTGGCCATAGAGGTTGAGTGCTTGAATCACTGGGCATTCTGAATCTAATTTTGAGGAGTAAATTTTTTTATGTCACTGCCGTTTTGGAACCTGGTGCAGCCACTGCCACCATTTTGGAACATGGCACTCTGCAGCTATTTTAAAAAGTAAAGTCTTTTACCTTTGCAGTTTTGAAGCTGCAAAGGGTGGAGACTTGCTGCTTTTTGTGATGCCAGCAGGCTATCTTTTTGACTTTTTTTTTTTTAGCAATGGAGATTTTTTAGCCTTATCTTTGTAGTCTATAGCTTTATTGGAGCTTTTTTGTGGGGCCAATCTCACATTTTAAATCATCGTGCTGGGCTCTTTGCTCTTGATTTTTAACATAAATCTGGCTAAAAGCCCCCAACAATAGCCATGCCACTGCCTCAACACTGTCTTGAATTTTTTTTTGTCAGATTAATTAGTCTATCACCCTTAATCTCAGTTTTAGGCAAAGTCTCTGGACACAAGCAAAATGTAGATAAACTTTTTGCTAAGCCATAGAATACATCATCTGGATTCTAGCACCCAGTGCAGTCTTTTTTTCTAGCAGAAACCTCCTGAGCCTGGTCTTTACCAGCAGGATTTTTACCAGGCTTTTGGTCTTTTGAGCTCTGACTAGAATCTCTCATACAGAACAGCCAAAGGCACTTCAGCTCTATTTTTTTAGGTGACATCTCTGAACCTTTTAAAACACTTTTTACAGCCATTCTTAAAGGCTCTTGAACCACGTGTTCAGTTATATTCAGAGCAACAACCCCACTCCTGGTACCAAATTCTGTCTTTTTTTTTTTTTTAATTGTTGGGACAAAATACCTGACACCAAAAATAAAGAGGGAAAGGTTTGCTTAGCTTATAGTTTGTGGAGGTTTTAGTCTATACTTGGCTGGCTCTAAGGCAGAGTGGCACATGGCAGGGGCAATAGTTTATGACAGCAGAACAGCAAAACAAGAAGAGCAGAAGGAAGGAGTAGCAGAGAAGTGTAAGCCTCTTTCCCTCCCTTATCCTGTAAGCGGGGCACCCCCACCCAGGGGGTGTGTAGCACTTACACCATCTCTCTGCCCTCCTCTTGCACAGGCTCAGGATGAATACAAAATAAACACCCTGGCTCCCTGCTGAATCACATAGTTATCCTTTTAAACTTTTGAAATTGACACAATGAACAACATCCCAGAAGGGTGAGGGCAAGTCCTTTTTACCCAAGATGTAGTACTGCTGAGTCACTTAGCCAAACCTCTAGACTCCCCAAGTTGACACATTATATCAACCATAACACCATGTGATCTCTTTTCCTCTCACACGTGCTCCTAGGCAAGCGCTTATTCCACTGAGCTATATCCCCAGCCCCTCCCCACTGTGTTGTGATGCAGCCCAGGGGCCTTTACCAGAGGCTAAACAGATGAAGCTGCCTGATCTTGAGGATTTAGCCTCCAAATGTATGAGCTAAATAAGCCTCTTTTCTTCATAAAGTATCCAGCCTTGCATATTTTGTCATAATAACAGAATACAGGCTAATATGCAGTGTGACCAGGATACTTCCCAGAGTGATGCCTCTCAGGCTTGTTGGTTGCCATTCAATGCTTTTGAGGGTCCAAAAGCAAGGTGGTCTCAGAAAATACAGAGATCCTTGTGTGCATCTGGCATATTTGTGCTAAAGGTTAAGATTATTCTCTGTGTTAGAATCTACCTCTCTTGAGCTATCAACATCCCAGATTTCCCTTGCTGCATGTCTTAGTTGCTTGTCTTACCGCTGAGTCATCAGACACTGAATGTCAACACCTTGATGTATTAGACTTCCCAGCCTCTAAAATGATAACAAACAAGTGTCTTGTTGGTTCTATCTATAGTGATAGGTCCCAAGAACGAGGTGCCCATGGATGAAAAAAGGAAAGTAGAAGAGACAAGAAAAACAAGAGAGACGAAAGCCTGGGATCAGGGAGCCCACAGTCTCTTGGACTACAGTGACCCTGATCACGCATCTCAGTCACCTTTTATTAGAACAAAGAATGCAACTAAAACCAACAGGAGAAATTCATTATCTCTTTCCATTTTTGCCTCTCAGCTGATGGTAACAGTCCTCAGGCAGGCCTCCCACACCCAGCACCACATTCACTCAATTCAACTGGGGATCATAAGATGACCATCAATAATCAATCCACTAGCAATCTCAGTCCTTTCCCCACAGTGTCTGTTCTCTATAAATTACCCAGTCTCATCTCCTTTTGTTATAGAAGAACAATAGGGGCTGAGACACTGAATTCTGGCACCTGTAATTGCAGCCTTGGTCCTTGGACCAGTACATAAAGTAGAAAAAAAGAAACAAGAGGGGAAATGTGGAAAAGCTGTACTAAAGTCACACTAGTGCCCTCCCTCACCCCTCTTCCCAGATCCCCAGGAAACAGAGTGGTCCATCCTGTGGAGACCTCCCTTAGTTGTATTTCTCATTGCTGAAACAAAATACCTGACACCCACAATTTAACACATTCACAACGGAGCTGTAATTTGTATGACTCACTTCCAGGCAGCTTGAACCACCTGTGGTCCATGCATGACTGCCCCATTTCTACCACCAGTGGTCCAATCCACCCTATGGGACAGTTGTGCCTGCACCACTGGTGGTTCAAGCTGGTGGAATGTGTTAAAGGAGGGAAGGTTTATTAGGTTCATGTTTTCAAACCATGCTGGCTCCAAGGCAGAATGGCATGGCACAGGGACATGGCAGAGGAGAAGGTGTTCATGTCCTGCTGGTGGGAAGCAGAGCCAAGGGAGGAGCTGGGCAGGGGATAAAACCTTCTGTTTCTCACGTGTTCCAACCTCACCCCACCTCCTAACAGGAAGTCACCTGTGAGCCCCTGCAATCCAGTCACCTTCCAAAGTCCTGCCTATGATTGCATGAGGCAGCAGGGATCAAAGGAGTGCCGCCACTCCATTCCATTTGGGTCATTTCAGTTGTGACACCAAGTATCTGAAATTAGTGCAGACCCCACAAGTTAAGGGCTCAGCCCCACCATATGATCCCTAGTTCAGATGTGATTCCAAAGTGCGGGGTCCCCAGGTTACCCTGCACTTTAATGTAGCTTAGAATCCCCTCTCCCTTTCAAGCTCAATAATCTGCTACAACTGCTCACAATGCTTGAGAAAACACTTCCCTGACTACTTCTGGTTTGTTATAAAGGATACAAATGAACAGCCGGATAGAGAAGAGCATGAAGTGAGGTGTGAAGGGATTCTGAGTGCAGGAGTTTCTGGCCCCAAGGAGCTGGGAGTCACCGCCCTCCCATATGTGGTTGTGTTTGCCAAGCATTAACACTTAGGATCCTTCATGGACATATGATTGATTAAATCACTGGGCATTCATGATTGGATTCAATCACCAGCCTCTCTTGTCCTTAATGTAGGGTGAGGCTCAAAATTACAACCCTCTAATAACACGGTGAATTATTCTGACAGCCAGCTCCACCTTGAAGCTGTCTGCATCCCGCAGAGTCGCTTCAACTGCGTACACTCAGGTAGGACAGTCAGGGGACTGCTGTGAATCCCATCACTCAGGAAACTCCGCAGCCTTCAGAAGCTGCACTGAGAACCAGGGACAAACACTGAGTACATACCTCTGACTATGCCTTACTGTAGGGAGAAAAGCACCAGGACTTAAAGGTGTGTGTGTGTATACAGAACTCCTTGTAGTTTTTTTGTATACACACACACACATACACACACACACACACACACACACACATTTTGTTGTCATTGTTGTAACATCATTTGTAGTGGAAAAATACAACAGATCTGGGTGATTTGGCAACATACACTTACAATCCCAGCTGCTTAAGATCTGGCATTGATGGCCAGCCTGGGCAACACCATGAGAACCTGATTCTTAATATAAAAACAAAGCCATTGCTCTATACATACATATATATGTATATATGTGATTAAACAAGTGTTGTATCAATCAATGTTATCCAAAGGAAAAAAATCAACAGGTTGGACACATATCATGTATACATGTGAAAAAGACTCACTGTTCAGCCTTTTGGCTAAGATCAAGTGTATATGAAAGAGAGAGAGAGAGAGAGAGAGAGAGAGAGAGAGAGAGAGAGAGACATAAAAGGATTGATGTATGTTAAGGTATTGGCTCCAATACTAACTGTGGGAACCTGGAAGTGTGAAATTTGCAGGGCATGCCAGCAGTCTGGAAAGTTAGGCAAAGCTTCCAAGTCATTTCCTTGAGGAAAGTTTCGGGATTCCTACATTCTACATACTTCGGGATTCCTCACATTTTGCTTCTAAGGCCTTCAACTGACTGGAAGGAGCCCACCCACATTAGAAAGCAAAATCTTCTTTACCCAAAGTCAACTGATTGTAGATGTTAACCACATCTACAAAACACCTTCACAGCAACACCTAGAAAAGCTTCTGACTGAATAACTAGGTACTCCGGGCAAGCCCCCTCAACTCATAAAACTTGCCATGATAAGCAAGTAGAAAAACTATAGGAGATTATGTGGCAGTTTGTAAGTCTGGGCTACCCAGGGGGTGGGGGAGGGAGGGAAAGGTAATGAAGGTGGAGAGAGGATGAGGATAATTTAATGAAAGTGTGGAGGAGGCATGTGTGTGATCATTTCATACATTTAAGTGATCCTGGATATGAGGCAAGAGACTAGGGCATAGCAAGCTGGCTGGACAATTGGCTCTCACCTGTCAATCATGGAAACCTGTTCATCACAGCTGGGATGCATGTGCAGAGCAGCTTTGGAGGCCAGCATGGAATGGCTTGAATCTGACATAAGAAAGTAAGCACCAAAATGGCAGCCAGTGGCCCCATGGCCACTGTCTTCTTGCTCATGCAGTGGCCTGCTCTGTTGCAGGGCATATTTTCTCTCTTCTTTTCTTCAGAATAGCACTTCTTCTGCAGAGCACTTCTTCTTTTACTTTAAACAAGTGTTAAATTTTTAAGTTCTTCACTTATCCTGTCCAATTGTTTGAACAGGACAATAAAACCTTGGAAAGGACCATTGGGCACTACACCATCAGAAAACAGTTTTGTGTGCGTGCATGTGAGTGCACGTGCGGGCATGTGTGTGTGTGTGTGTGTATGTAATAAAGTTATATTTTTTACAAAAAAAAAAAGAAAATTACTTTTTTTATTCCTAAAAATACCTGGCCAGGTGGCATGGTGCAAACCTGTAATCTCAGCACTCAGGAGGCTAAGGGAGGAGGATTGCTGTGAGTTTAAGGCCAGCCTGGCCTACAAAGTAAGTTCAAGGCATTAACTGCATGGTGAAACCCTGTGTCAAAAAGACAGCAACAATAAAAAATTCCCTGAAGTTCATCACCAAGTTTCTCTTATTTACACTGAGTTTTCATTATTTCTGTTTTGTTTTGTTTGTATTTTCAGACAGGGTCTTGCTATGTAGTTCAGGCTGGGCTTGAGTTCACTGTGTGGCTCAGGCTGGCCTTGAATTTGAGGCCATCCTCCCGCCTCACCCCCCCCAAATGCTGGGATTACAGGCACATGCTACCACACCCGGCTTTTCATTTATCCTTGTGACAGAATTTCTAAAAGAATCCATGTGCTCAGGATACTTGAAAACTCAGTTGGCCCTGTGATTCCTAGCACAACTTTAGAGGAATCACCCTCTGCAAGTTTCAGCTTCTGTCCTTTCTGTGCCTGCGTCCTCCCCACTCAAACTCCAGTCAAAGCTGACTAGATAAAAACGATGAATGAGTCCTGACAGCTTTCTCAGAAATGCCAGCCAAGCAGCACAGCCATTTCCTGTCTGTACTGAGTCTTAAAATGAGCATGTGACATGGGGAGAAGTGGGTGTGTGTTGGGGGGGGCACAACCAAGATGGGGTAGAAGCCAAGGAAGCTTGGCAAAAGAGAAGCAAGGGGTGAGCTCCAGAGACGAGACAAATCTAGGGGCCGGGAGGCCCTGACTGAGAGGTGACAAGAGACTCCCCGGCTCCATAAGGCCTCGCTGTGCTTCACCACCTGCCCGGGTCTAGGAAGGTTTTCTAAGCTCAAGGGCACTCCTGGAACTCCAGATGCTTTGCCAGGCTTCTCTGTTCCTGGTGTCTCCTATCTGGAAGGCCTTATGCCTGCCGAAGGCACCTGCAGGGCATGGAGCAGGTGTGGTCACCACAGAATGAGAGCCCTGGGGAGGGGACTGGGGTCTGGGCGACAATTCACAACAACCCAGTGACTACCCTTCCCAGCAGGGCAGTCACAGCAGGACACTCAGGGTCATCACAAGTGCTTTCTCTGTTGGCCACTCTGCCTCCATGACAGTTAAGCTGGACTGTCAACTTGATTAGCTTCAGAGATGCCCAGGGTATTGATAAAGCACATTCCTGGGTGTGTCTGGTGGATCATGGAGGCATGACCATGAGGTCCTTGTGCGCTTCTCCTCAGGATCTGTGCCCTGTTCTGCTGTGAATTGATCAGATTTGCTCCATCATACCTTGTGCTGTGACATTTGTGCCTGGAAGCCTGGACTGAGACCTCTGGACTCGTGAGCAAAAGGAAGCCTCTCATCCTTCAAGCTGTGTGTGTTGCATATTTGGTGCCAGGGATGAAAAGCTGACACCGCTCCTTTCTTTCTTGCCCTCTTAACAGACCATTTCCGCATACCAGCAAGGGTGAGCTGATTTTAGTGATCGTTGCTTAGTTATTTTTCTCATTGCTGAGATAAAATACCCAACACTCAAAGTTAAAGGAGGAAAAGTGTAGTTGGCTCACAGTATGTAGAGGGTTCAGTCCATAGCTGTCTGGCTCCAAGGCACAGTGGCACATGGTAGAGGCGCATCGTAGAGGAAAAGAGTGCATTGTAGGCGGAAGACAGCAAAAGCAAAGGGTGACCACAACTCTTTCTACCCCTTATGTCTTATCCAGGGTACTTAGGGTGGGTAGCCCTCACACCCTTAATCCTAGTGTCCTTGAACCTAGCACTGCACCATGAATCAATCCCAGTGTTACACACTCTACATCCAGCACCTCTGGAAAAGCCCCACCTACGACTGGCCAAGGCTTTGGGAGAATATCTAGACATAAGCCATGACAATTACTCGTGTGTGTGTGTGTGTGTGTGTGTGTGTGTGTGTGCATGCATGTGTTAGAATTGGTCTTGTTTTAGAGATGAGTTCTTGCTGTGGTGCCAGACTGGCCTTGAATGCTTAAACTCAAGCGATCTTCTTGCCTCAGCCTCTTGTATACAGAGCCCTTCCCAGTCCTGTTCATGACCCAGGAAGTTTATGTTTGGAATCCCATGAAAAGTTATTGGAATTCTAGCGAGTTAATTACAATCTACCACTTCCAGTGCAACCCATGGTGAGAATAAAGACACTAAGGTATGTTTGTAGTTATGGGGAGCCAAGGGGTCCTAAGTCCAGCCATGAGGATGGCCATCCAAACAGAGGCCTCTACCCAGGACTGAACCCAGGTTTTCTTCATTTGTGAAGAGGGAGTGGCTTGAGGATGAGTGACTGTGAGAGTGGGGGAAATACGTGAGTGCCATGAGCAGGGGGTCAGGGAAACATGTCTGCCATCTCCAAAGATTACCATCAGCACCTTGGCTAGACTGATATGCATTGCTTAAAGCCAATTGAAGGGATAAGGAAAAGTCCCAGGCATCTCAGTACATATCAGTACATGGAAATAGGGCCAGGATCAGCCCAGATGGAGGCAATTGCTCCTTTCTTAAGGACAGTAGCCTAGGTGTCCTCCACACTCCTGAGCAGCTGGAGCTGGAGTCCACTGTCTCCGTGCCTGGCTTTGTGTGTGTTTAGCTATACATTTCATACCTTCACACATGCCTTGCAGCTGATCCTTGTGAACTGATGCCTTAGCATGGACTTCCTCATCATTTCATTTTCTGTGGAACATTCAGAGGAGCAGCCACTGACCATTCACTCTCCTAAGCGTCAGAAAAGGAAGGCTCATGACTCATTTTGCAGGGAGGAGTTCATTTTATATCAGCTTTGGGCTGCTCCACGGCCCAAGCCCCTGACTGCTCTACTGTGTGGTCTCAGTGCTTCAGGGTGGGGTGAGGGGACCTCAGGCACAAGGTGCAAGTCACTTGGTTGACTTCTCAATGTGGATGATGAGTGCTGGGCTACAAGGCATTGGAAAAACAGAAAAATCTCAGAACCTCTGAAAGTAGAAGCAAGGGTAAGTCCCTGAGCTGCCCTGTGAGAACCGTGTCCCCTCAGCCATGCTGCTGTCTCCGCATCCTCTGGCCTCAATTCCCATTCCATTTAGCTGCCCAACTTTCAGGACCACTGGGCACCATTCATCTCTGCCATGTTAGAGGGATGGGACGGGCCCAGATTCTCCCCACATTCCCAAGTGCAAGTACCCATGCACAAGGGGTTTTCCTGTGCCTTCTGGGAAAGATTTGATCCATATCCCAGACCAGAAGAAGCAGCCTGACCAGGACGGCAGTACAGAGGCAGCATTTGCCCGGCAGGTGGGAGGTCTTCGGTTCTGTCCTGAGCATCACAAGCAGAGCTGCAGTGGGTAAGTCCTCGCAAAAACACTGCGAGGTTCAGGAAAACTGACCCTATGCCCAGTGCACTCTGCTTTAATTCAGATGAGGCAAGGAAAAGGAGAAAAGAGAGATTGCCTTTACCAAATTCCTACCTACTGCTGAGTAAATTACCAGAGCGAACTCGTTTCTTCCTTACTTCTGTGAGACAGATGTTCTTGTCCTGCACTTACAGAATAGAAACCAGAGCTCCTAGCACAGGGCAGGACTAGTAAAAGTTGAAACCTGAATATAGATTTAAATGTGCTGAGCTATTTCCACTGCTCAAAGCTAGGGGAGGGTAGGAGTAGGGTCATTAAAGAAAATTCTATCAAGAAATTAAAATGAAAAGTTCTGAGGTTTAAAGAGTCTCCAGTAATCTATCAAGTGCTTTGTTTTACTACTGGCAGATGAAGCAAAATGTCATGAAATAGTTACGGAAACTGGAATTTTTCAAACATATACACAAAAGCACTCATTCCACACATACCTCCTTCATGTAACGAGATTTGTCTTGAGTCAGTCAGTCCTAAGGCATCAAAGGGATTCTAGTAATTCTGTCTTTGCAGTCTGATTTTTTTTCTTTCTTTCTTTTTTTGTTACTCGTTAACTCCATCACTTTAATCTGTACTAGGTTATCGAAATTTTTTTTTTTTGCTTTGTTTTCTGAGGTCGAGTTTCATGAGACAGTCCAAGCTTAATTCCTTTTGCCTCAGCCTCTGAGTTCCAGGATCACAGACTTGTACCACTGCATCTAACATTAATATTCTTTCTTATATGTCTCAAAACTCATACCAAACAATGAGTTCTGGGTTTCAAAAGAAGATTCATTTTTGCACCTGTTCACTAAGTTTCAGTCCACAAATTAAGACAAAAACACACACAAGTGCCATTGGTTTTTTATTTTCTTTCTGTATTCTACTCTCCCCTGATACTCAAGACAGTTACACTGTCTGTCAGCTACCAGTCTGTGTTCTTACTTCCAAGAAATTCGCTCCCAACTGTCTTCAGCAGCAGAAGTCAGAAGCAGCAGTTCCCAGTTGGAAAAATAATGTTACTTCCTGTTACAGTACTGGAAACCACATCCAGAAACTGCCTAAGGCCTTTGTTTTTGTGGCACAAACAATTTCAAAAAGGAGCTGAGCCAAATATGCTGGTATTTTCAGTTTCTGGCTTTGTATTCTTTACCTAGTCATCACTTTGAGACAGAGTCCTGGACAAATCCAGAGTAAACCATGCCTGCAGCACTGTAACATGCAGTAGCACTGACAGCAATGGATATTTGTTCTCTTATTTTAAACTATCATTTTCGGGATAATATGTGCACATAATTTTAAAAGTACAAAATGCCTTAAGGTGCATAAAGAAAATTGTAGTGTTATTTCCCACCGAATTTCAGTTCCTCAGAATCATTCTTTTAGCTATTCCTGGTAAGATTTATTCTCATGTTTTTATGCAATATTCTGACATTGCTCTCTCACTTTTTCAGTTAGAGGTATTATCTACTGGCTTCCTGCTGTGGAAGTTGATAATTTAGCTCTTTTCCACCCCCATCCCATAAACAAACAGACACACACACACACAGACACAATCCTCCCATTCTTCCTACTGTAATTACATTATATTTTTTGGTTTACTTATTACTCACTATTGATTTCATAATTACCATATAAATGTAATATACAGCTGAGCCATGTGCTGTGTACTATGATTACATTTGTATGACTTTTGTTTTCCCAGGAGTTCATAATTGCCTTGCTTTTCTCATTTACTTAATTTCTTACATATTATCACTCATTGAATCCTTCTCAAAGCCTGTGACAAGTGTGTAGCCCTCTGATGGGGCTATCTTTCAAGGTACTAAACTGATTATTTCTGTGCAATCTCTTTCCTTTCTTACTAATGTTGAAAGGGCAGATCTTTCTTTCCTACTGCTACTTTAAATGAGAAATTGAGAGCTCAAGAACACACAGGCCCAAGTATTAAATAAAAGATTTTAAAATGTATATTTACAAAGTTAGCTTTTCCTCTCGAGGTGACTAATGACTTGACAAGACAGGAGGGAGGGTTGTGAGTTACAGAAGATCTAAGCCTGAGTGAGAACGATGGCCAGGAGAAACAGAGATGAAAAGTCCTCCAAGAACAGGGGGAGAGAAAAAACTTTCTGCAGCAGACCCGTGGAGCTCAGGCATCTCAGAGGCCCACCTGTGATCTCTTCTCATCACTGGTGAACAAGCCATGGTGTGATCATCAGGGGACCTGCCGAGCCTCTCAACAAAGGGAGAAAGACCTCAATGCTTTATGTGGTGATGAAAACTTGGTGGGTAAGGTGATATTGTTACGGGACCAGTGGGAATGCCACTACACAGGTGGCATTCATAATGACCTATATGACTCAAGCATTGATGTTTTCATGGCCTTCTGAGAATATTGATGGTGGAGAGCTAGTGGTAGAGGGGAAGGAAACTCCCAACCTGAAAGACATCTTGGACAAGTTCCTGTTCTCTAAAATTGAAGAATGAATTTTAGGAACAATGGAGGTTAAGAACAGAATATATTTACTGGGGAAAGAAAGCTTCTGTCCGAGAGAGAGGGACAGGAGGGGACCCGAGTGGGTTGCCAAGGACCCCACATTTCCTAAGGATTTTATAGAGCAAATCCACAAGGCGAGGTGGGTCCAAGGTGGGGAAAAATGGGAAACTGCAAGGTGGGCATGTGATGGGACAAAACTATGTTCAAACAATAAGGCTACAAGTGTAATTGCTCAGATAAAATTGATTAAATTGGGATCAAATGGGGAAGCGAGTCACTTAGCAAGAGGGCATGAAACAGAACAGGGGCTTTTCCTGGAGGAGGTTTGGTCAGTGGCTCTTTCTGGCTTTTTCAAGTGATTGTTACCTATTTAGAATATCAATCCCTAATGTCCATCTCTAGGGAGGTATGTGGGTGCATTTGTGTAATCTTTTGTCTTGAGTCTTGCCCACAGTGGAAGTGCCTGCCTCTCCCCAGTGGGGAGGTACCCTGTCTTCCATACTGGCTCCTTTCAGGGCCTGGCCCTGCCAGAATGCCTATAATCTTTCTATCTAACTCAGCTGCCTACAACACTGGGTAACCTGGGAGAGACCCTTTCCGGTTCTATTCTGCCGAATATCAGATTCATATGCTCTGCTTCAAGAAGAGCTGTTTAAGTAATTTGCAGCAAAGCAGCCCTCGCCCTTCCTTCCCATAACAAATGTGACTCTGGTTGCCCCACATCCCTGCCCTGTACCTTATCATAAGGACTATGTACATCACTGGCCCAAAGGTGACAAAGAACACACGCGCGGTCCTATGTCCCTAGCACTTCCCCGCATGTCCTTGGATGCAATCCACTCCCTTCCTCCAGCCCACACCGTCCCCTTTAAAACAGCACCGTGCCTGCCTGCGTGCACAGCCCTCTCCTGGTCTGGCCTGCTCTCCCTCGGCCACACACACTCCTGTGGAAACCATTATTTCTGTCTTAGCAAATGTTTTCTTGCCCGTGGCTCTGGGCTCTGCACCGCCATCCTGGGCAGCATGAATGTGTTTTCATTCATCTCCTTCTCTGCCTTCACCTCTCCTTCTATGGAGATGTTTTCCTTTCATCAACCCAAGCCTCCCTTTAGCCCTGGTTACTGAAGGATTGAAAGGAAAATAATGCACTTGGTGCAGCGGCCTTCACCTGTAATCCCAGCTACGGGAGGCTGGGGCAGGAGGATTAATTGAACCCGGAGTTTGAGGTCTGATTGAGCAACATAGCAAGCCTTCAGTCTTAGAAGGAAAGGAAGGAAGGAAGGAAGGAAGGAAGGAAGGAAGGAAGGAAGGAAAGGAGGGAGGTAGGGAGAGAGACAAGGAGGAAGGGAAAGAATATGATGCTTCTCAGTTTATTTATTTATTTACTTTTGTGTTTTTGAGACAGGGTCTCGCTATGCAGTTCAGGCTGGCCTTGAGCTCACTTTGTAGCCCAGGCTGGCCTCAAATTCACAACAATCCTCTGCCTCAGCCTCCTGAGTGCTGGGATAGTAGGTGCATGCCATTTTGCTGGGCGGCTTCTCAGTTTATGATAGGGTTGTGTCTTAGTAAAACCAACATAAGTTGAAAATACTGTAGTTTAAAAATGTATTTAACCTACTGAAGCACCTGAGCCCCCTACCTCAGGGACAAATACACTGTGAAGCACCAGTTGTTTCTGTTGCGATTTCAGGCCTAGTGGGAGCTACTGTTGCTGTGCCGCCCAGCCTGGCCAGGGAAGATGGGACCACACAGCACAGTTCTGCCCAGATCCAGGTCCAAAACCAAACTGTGCGTTCTCCTGAATATGGCTTTCACATCACAGCTGACATCGAAGAGTCACAAAGTGGGGGCCATGCATAACGAGGTGTTTTTTAGCTTCTGACATACAACATGGGTTTTGCAGCAACAGGGTAGACTTGGAAACTTGGTATTATGTGAAGAGAGGTTTCTCCACATCAGGTCTTATTGAGCAGAACACGGGCTAAGTCCAGAGAAGTGTGAGCTCGGGCTCCCCCTGGTGTACACAGAAAGTGGCCCTGACACTGGAGTTCAGCAAAAGGAAGACAGGATGAGGGAAAGATCTGGCCTGCAGAGGTCCAGGTTTCCTGCTCTGGCCTGGGGCAGGGAGGACCAGATGATCATTAGGGAAATGAAAGTCCCACCAGGCGCCAAAGGCACACTTGCCCCAGGCCCACCAGGGAAGAAGACACCCTCCAGGGAGCACCCTGCCTCCCCTCCCTCCCAGATGTCCCCACAGCTGCCTCTGTGTGTAGTTCTTCCCCATGTCACAGGGTGACAACTCCCAGGCAGGTATCTTCAGGGACGATCCCCTGTGCTTACCCTGGAGGCGAGCTGCTGCTCTTCAAATGACTGTTAACATTCCAAGTTGTTTTTTTGTTTGTTAGTTTGTTTTATTTTGTTTTCAATAAGACCCTTCCCAGAAACCTACAAGGAACCACTTAAAATTGCTGACTCACTCTGCTCCTTTAGGTAAACTTTGCTTATTATCATACTACATTTTGAAAGGTTGAGACAGGGTCTCCTATGTAGTTTAGGGTAGCCTTGAACTCATCGCAGTTCTCCTGCCTCAGCCTCCAAAGTGCTGGGATCACAGGCAAACACCCTGCTTCATCTACTAGTTTTTGACTGTGTGATGTCTGATGGCCTTGAACTGAACATGTTCTGCATGCAATGAGTCATCTTTCCCATAGGAATATGTGTGAGTTCCCCAATAAACGCCCTTGCTTGCTTTGCTGGAAGGGCACTGACTTGAGTGTTACCCAAGATTCTTCTCAAGCTACCGAGCTGGTTCTGCAGAAAGCTGACTAAAAGAGTACAGTGGTACCTTGGTTCACAAACTTAATTTGTTCTGTGAGTTTGGAAAACACCAGCCACACTTATGCTCATGGAGAAGGGTGCCTGCAGTATAGATGGCAAAAACCCACAAAATCTCGTTAAATGTTTCTGTTTATGAACCAAGTTGCTTGGCAACAAAAGCATTTGTGAAACAAGGTATCTCTGTATTTGTTGAGATACTGCAGCCAATCAGGTGAGGATCCTTTTGCGCAAGTCAGATAGAAATCATGGATGGCAAAGTGTGGCTGTGCTCGGCGCCCTGATGCCAGGTGCTGTCAGTGGGCCCTTCCATCTGCAGTTCTCTGCCACTGCGCTTCCTCAGCTGCTAGTTGCTGGAGCTCTTCAGGGTAACATCTCTTAGCGTTTATTGTTCTTTCTTTTAAAACAACCACTCTGTCCATGCTACTCAGGATAAGACTCTTGAGTAGATTTACTGGAACTTCCAAGCCCATGCTACCTAAGAAATAAATCACAAGCAGATTTACAGGAGCGCTGGAGTACGGCTTTGACTAGAACCTGTGCAGCAGCACTGGGGCGGGGTGTCAAACCATCAGGGGGAGCCTCCTACAACAACCCAAGAAGTGTGAGAGGAGTGTTGCTTATAAAACCTCAGCAGGCTTATGATTGGTCCAAATTCAGGCCTGCTGATTGGTCCAAGTATAGGGCTATGATTGGTCCAACAGGGCACAACGTGTGCAGAACAACTCTTCAATTGACAGCTATCTTCCTCTTCTCCTTCGTTCTTCTCCTTCTCCTTCTCCTTCTCCTCCTCCTCCTCCTCCTCCTCCTCCTCCTTCTCCTTCTCCTTCTCCTTCTTCTCCTTCTCCTTCTCCTCCTCCTCCTCCTTCTTCCTGTTCTTCCTCTTGCTCTTCTTCTTCTCCTCCTCCTCCTCTTCCTCCTCCTTGAATTCACTTTGTAGCCCAGGCTGGCCTCAAACCCACAGCAATCCTCCTACCTCAGCCTCCCAAGTGCTGGGACTATAGTCATGTACCACCATGCCCAAGCTTGACAGCTATTTTGTCTCTTTAAAAAATGGCAATGCTGAAACGAAGGAGCACCAGCTGTATTCATCACAGTGTAGCTGGAGTTTGGGGAGGTCGGGTGGGGATGTCAGTAATGGGCCCCTACTCCTTCCTGCTTGCTACCATGTTAAGGGGGGTTTCCATTGCACTTCTTCACAGAGGTGGTAGGGGGCAGGGCTGAGGAGGTGGCGTAGCTCACCATGGCTGGTGATGAGCTGTACCTCTTACCAGAGTGGCTTAGGGAGCAGCCATTAGTAACCCAGAAGACACTGAGGCAAGTGGTCCTGGAGCATCCTTGGGAGGAGGGTCAGAGCAGGAACAGACGGACGTGAGGGGGAGGGATGCAATAGATACTCCTGAGCCACCACAATACCAAAGGGCTGGGAGAGGAACCCCAGCTGTACAGCAGCTTCTTCCAATCGTTCTTCCTTCGTGGGGTTAACAGGAAGAAGTAGAGAAGCTGCCGAAAAGCATGAGCCTTGGGTCTCCCATTTGTAGGACAGTGCTTGCCTTGTGGCCAGCAAACCTGTGAGGCATCGCTGACCAAGGCACGAAGATATGGCTCTGACGCGGTCACCACCACAGAGGCAGAGGACAGACTCCTGGTTTCCACAATAAGCACCGGACAGAGCTTCATTTCATGTCTTTCAAGAAGGATGTTAATTCTAATGTTTGTCCGTAGAAAGGAACTACTTGGCTTTGATATCAGTTACCTGCAACTTAGAAAACTGTAAAATTCCTCTCCTAGAATCCAGACCATAAACCGAGAAGAGTTTTCACCAATTTGACCAATCATCAGAGCCAACATTGAAACTAGACTCTTTTTCATTCTGTCTTTTTTCTTTCTTGTGCCGTGCTGGGGATGAAGCACAAGGCTTGCACAGGGTAGGCATTAATTAAGCCCTTGTCTAATTATTCAGTTGGTTCATAATTCTGGAGGGGAATCAAGATTTATTTATTGGTCCCCCAAAAGTCTCAGGGTTCGCTTGTTTTCTCTTTGGAGTTGATCTAAGCCTCCAGTACTGCCATTCTCTTTTTTTGTTTTTTTGAGACAGGGTCTGTATAGTTCAGGTTGGCCTTGAACTCATAGCGATCCTCATGCCTCAGCCTCCTGAGGGCTGGGATTACAGGTGTGCACCACACTGCCTGGTTTAGCACCGCCATTATTTAAGCCTTTACTTTTTAACTTTTTCACTTGGATTTTACGAGGGTAAAAGATACTTAACACAAATGCATTTTAACCGCTTTAAAATGCACAGCCTGGTGGTATTTAGTACATTGATGGCTGTGCTACCATCAGCGCAGCCCTGCTCGGTGTGGAAACTCTGCACCCACCGCCATTCCCGCCCCAGCCCCGTCTGCACCAGCACTTGACTTTCTGTCTGTAGGGTTTGGAAGTCTTTGCTTTTGGCCTTTCCCTGTCACACACCTCACCTCCAGCCAGAAACCCTTTCCTTCTTCCTAGAACTCAGCCAGCTTGTCCACCGCTCACCTCGAGACCCATGGTCCCCTCCAGTGCCCCAACATCACTGGCACACAGATGAGGTGGACTGTGGGCCCAAGCGCGCCCCGGGAGGTAACGTGTTGGCTTTGCCATTGGCATCGCTGTGCGAGTTCTCTCTCCCCAAGTCAACCCGTGCTTCTCCCGGCAGCACACGATTCCTACCTCTCCCCTCGGCTTGTGGCTCAGGAGCATAAACCCCCCTGCACTGAACCTAATGCAAAGCTAACGCAAGCTGACAGTGCAGACGATAGCAAGATGGAGATGGCCCAGGAACACACCACTGGCCGGTGCAGTTCGGAATGCAGAGCAGAAGCTTTGAGTTATCTCTTGAGGAAGGGTCCTCGTGGGAACCCACAAATCCTTCCCAGAGAATCCCTGTTTCTGAGCAGCCCAAGAATAAAATCAAGATGAGCAGAGGAAATGAGTCGAGAAAGAACAAGCCAAGCAAGAACAATTGGGAGCAGAGAAACTAATGAGGTAGGATAGGGGCGGGGTGGTAAAGGGTGCTCGCTTAGCCGATGCTAGGGCCTGCATTCAGTCCCTGAGGAGAGAGACAGAGACAGAGACACAGAGAGACAGAGGCATGTCTTGTTATGTTGCCCAGGCTGGCCTCGAACTCCTGAGCTCAAGCAATCCTGCCTCAGCCTCCTTTGTAACTGGGACACACGGGTGCACCGTGATGCCCAGCTCTCTCCAGTTTTTATTACTTTGTAGCATCCCAGCTTTGAGTCTTCTTTTATTTTAAAAAATAACCCACTCACAAAACAAAAAGCAAAACCACAAGCTGCCAAACAGACTCAGATTTAGGCACAAGTGAATAATAATCCTCTAAAACAATGCCTTATCTGCCCGATATGGTGGTAAACATCTGTAATCCCAGTACTCAAGAGGCCGAGGCAGGAGCATCACCACAAGTCTGAGGGCCCCCTGGACTACATAGTGAGTTCAAAGCCAGCCTAGGTGTCATAGCAACATTCTACCATAAAATAAAATAAAATAAAATAAAATAAAATTTGCCTTTTCGGAATGCTCATATTTTAATGCAAATCCAATTATGCAATCTCGGGGTTGTTTAAAGGCCTGAATGAATGTAGAAGTGTGTCCCGGATCACAGTGAGCAGACGCAGCCAGCCTTCTTGCTGAACGAACTGTATACTGAGTGTAACCCTGAATGCCAACGCTCCAAGATTATTAAATAACATGGGAAATAACTACAGATTTTATCTTAAAGAGCAAGTGGAGGGAAAAGTGCATGGAGAATGACCAAGGTACGGTACAAATATGCACTGGCCCCCAGTGATGTAATTATTACGTGTCCCAAACAAACACCCGCGAAAGAATGAACTAAAAAATAGTCACCGCCTGTGAAGAGAGGAGAGATATTTGAAAGGGAGCAATGAGGAAAGACCCCTACCTGGGACTTGTTATACATCCACAGCAGCCCACAGAACACAAGGCATGATCAAAGACACAATCAATATTTAAATTAAAAAAAAAACTTATTATGGAAAAAGACATCTTGCCACAAATGAGGGGTTAAGTATATTCAAAGTGAGGGGGAGTGTTTTGAAGGGAATTATTGACAATGTGTCTTTTACTATAGCGATTCTTTATATTTAAATATTCACTGAGTTTTTTGAAAGTTGTAGAAAATATATACAAGAATATTTGTTTTGTATTTTGAGACAGGGTCTCACTATGTAATTTAGGCTGATCTGGAGCTCATTATGCAGTCTAGATAATCCTCCTGCCTCAGCCTCCAGAGTCCTGAGATTGCAGGCACGCGCCACCATTCCTGGCCACAAGAATGATTTTTTTGTTGTTGTTCTTTTTTTTTGGCGGTACTCAGGATTGAACTCAGGACCCTGTGCCTGCTAGGCAGGTGCTTATTCCACTGAGCTATATCCCCAGCTCCAAGAATGCTTTTATAATCTAACCTGGGAGGGTTGGGGATATGGCTCAGTGGCACAAGCGCCTGCCTGGCAAGTGCAAGGTCCTGAGTTTGATCAGTGATACTGAAAAAAAAAAAAAAAATCTAACCTTGGATAAAGTTTTCTTAAGAAAATTCACAACAGTCTTAAGAAGTCAGAGGGATGCTACACATATAAAACTCTGCACAGTGAGGCTGGGGATATAGATCAGCACCTGTCTGGCAAATGCAAAGTCCTGAGTTTGATTCTCAGTACCAAAAAACAAAACAAAACAAAACAAAATAAAAACCTCTGTACAATGAAACACAATAAACAATTTTAAAGGACCCAGTGATGATAAGATAAAATATTCATAACATATAAAACAGACAAAAAATTAACACCTACAACATAAACATACTTGTGTAAATCTATATAAGAAAAAGACAATGCAGGAAAATGGGCAAAAGTTGTAAGTGGGAAACTCAGTTGACATAAAAACATTAATAAACATATAAACACATAAGAAGATCTTCAAGTACACTAGAATTAGCAAAACGCAGAATAAAATAATGGCACAGTAAATATTTTGCACAGAAGATTAAGAAGTTTGGTAATTATCTTGGCTGAGACCACGAGGAAAGGTATTTACATACCATTAATGAAGTGTGGATTATTAGAGTATTAGATTTTGGGGTGGTGCGGCAATATTTCTCCAAACATGACACCTTTATACTATTTGTCCGGTCAATTGATTTCTAAGAATTTTTCCTACAGAAAATTTTTCAGAAGCACAAGGAGGGCTGGTGATATAGCTCAGTGGCACAAATGCCTGCTTGGCAAGTGTGAGGTCCCAAGTTCGATTTCCATTACCAAAAAGAAAGAAACAAAAGTGCAAGGAAATAATAGCCAGCTTGGTTTTTTATTAAGCCCCTACACACCTTCCCAAATGCATCACATTTATTAGCTCACACACTGATGTAGAAATAAAACCATAATGTTGGGGATTGTTTTTAAATGCAGCTTTGCCTGTTTGCTCTGAAGTCCGCAGCAGGAAGATACGAGGCGGGTCTGAAGCTCTTTAGAGTTCACCACGTAAGTTGCCCTGCAACTCTGTGACTTTAGGTGAGTTCTCCTAAAGCTGGGTTCAACCCTTACCTTTCTACAAGCTGTTTTGAGAGCCCCAGAGAAGGGAGTCCCGGCCCTCATAATAAACATATTCATGACGAACAGTTGCAAGAGGTGGCAAGAGGACGCCCTGGTTTGGATATGACTTGCCCCCCAAGGCTTACGTCTAGGGGCTGGGTCCCCAGGGCAGAGTGTTCCAAGGTGGATTTGGGGAAGTGACTGAGTCATGAGGGTTTTATCTTTGTCAGTGGATTACTCATGCTTGAGTTTATAGCTCAGTGGGCTTATCAGGAATGGGTACCTAGTTGGATAAAGCAGGTCACTGGAGGTGCAGCTGCAGGGTATAGTTTGCTCCCCATCCCTTCTCCGGCTCTTTCCATTGCTCTGTCCTGCTAAGCTTCCAGGAAGTGAGTGCCTTTCTTCTGCCACACCCTCCCACCAGGGCATCTCTGCCTCTCCACAGGCCCAGAAGCAACAAACCGCTGATGCCTTGAGCCAAAGCAAACCTTCCCTCCTTTAAATGATTTTCCCCAGGTATTTTGTCATAGCTGTGGAAAGCTCACTAACCCAGGAGAGGACTGTGTAAACACGGTCATATCCACCTGAAAGGAAGTGCACATACACATTTATAAAGAAAGAGGTTCCAGTCATTGTTCTGCAGAGGTTTCTACCTTTTAAAATGCATCCTACGTTGGAAAACAACAGCTGCCAACTGGCTTCTGGGAGCGGCTTGTGCACATCTCTTCCCAGCTCTGCATTCAGCACACCCACTGGTACCTTGAAATTGGACAGTGCAGTGCATTTGCACCACCAAATCAGCACACACTTGAATTTGGGTTCTCCTGAAAGGACAGTTGATCAGTGTCCTTGTACATTCAGCTGCTGAAGCTGGGGATGCTGACTTTATTCAAGCTTCCAGGTGACAGGCAAGGAGCTACTTCATCCACTGTGGGAAAGAGGTTAGACTCAACTCCAGCCCAGCCAAGACAAGTGGGGATTGCTTTTCAGTCCTGGGGACTGAACCCAGGGTGTTCATATTGAACTATAGTCTTACCCCTAATTTTTAAAAAATTTTTAAATTTTGAGATGGAGACTTGCTAGGTCACTAGGATGCCTAGGCTGGGCTCAAACTTGTGATCCTCATGCCTCAGCCTCAGCCTCCCAGTGTACTAAGATTACAGGTGAGGGCCACCATGCCCGGCTCATTTTTAAAAAATTGACTGTATTTTTAGAGCATTTTAAGTTCACATCGCACTGAGAATCCAGTCTACATCTTCATGGGACTGGCCTGGGTATGCAAAGTCCAGTCAGTAGTCAAGCAATTTGGGAAGGCTTCCTGGGACTCCTGAACCCTGGCTATTAATTTGGCTGTGCATTCTACCAATGAAGGAGATTGATTCTGCTGTAACTCATCTGACTCCTTGGCCATAATATTCTCTGGTTTTCTAAATTTATTGTTTGATATTTAGTCTGAATTTGTAGAAATGTGACTTTGGGCTTTGGTGTAATAAAAGAAGACACACAGTTCTGTGTGTTTATATTTTCTACCACACAGCCTAGGGTACTCCTAACTGCTAACTTGGGTTTAAAAACTATCTCTCATAAGGATCTGCTCAACTTCTTGAGGCAGTCTTGACCTGATCCATGGGAATCCACAGTGGGATACAGGACCATGTCAAAGATAAGAAGCTTGAGTCTTGACTCTGGTAATGACTGGCCAAATCATCTTAGGGAAATAACTTATTTATCTGAAAATGATAGGATTTAGCAAAAGGCTCAAATTGTTGCCATTGTTTTTGAGAAATTCCTTTCAAAATGTTTGTGATTAGCACGTGTTTGCAATGCATAATGATTATGCTCCTTGTGGGGAGTTGTTCTTCTGCAAGGTTCCCTAAATTTCATTCGTCTACTGTTCTCTGGAGTATTTTGATTTCATTAGCAAACAGATCGCATCTAATTTTCTGAAGGAAGTTTGCACATCCGGTAGTATTAGCAAAAACTAACTCTGAACGTTTTGGAAATCAACCAGTGTAACTCTTTACAGAACTGCTGTCAGATAATACTGACCTCCATGGTCAGGGAAGGGTGTGTGTTGGAAAACAAAGTGAAGCCAGCAGAAAAAGCAATCCTATGTCACCATCTGCAGGTGAACTTGAGAACGACAAGATTTCCTTGGAAGTGCTTTTTGCGCGGCAGTCCCTTCGACTCCCCACCAAAAGCTAGAAATCCCAGACATCACAGGAAGAGCCTTCGTGTTCGCTTCTGATTCGGTAGACTTGACATACTTTAGAACCGCATAACCGACAAAGCACACTGCTGTCGTAAGACAGCCCCGGCATCTGCATTTGCCGTCCCCTACCCCGCAGGCCCCAGGCACTGCTGCCCCCAGGAGCTGGGCCGACCTTCCCCCAAGTCAGCCGCTGCTGGGGTGACCACGCGTGTGTGTGCGCCGGGACCAGTAGGTCCCAGGGGTGTGTGTCCTTCCCCACCTTGTTCACAGTGCGGAACCCGCCCCTTGGTCCAAGGCTTATTACCTGGATTCCATGTGGGTAAATCAGGCAGCCAGCAACCCGGAGGAAAGATGACCGTGGAAGGTTCTTGTGGCTCCGTGTGATTGATGTCTCCCTTGAAATCATGATGGAAACAAGGGGTAACAGACCCAGGCAGCACCACGCATGGGGATCGTGAACTGCAAAAAGGGAAACAATTATCCTGCGGATACAGACCGCTTCTGAAAGGACACAGATGAAAACTCAGAGGCCGCCGGCCTCCCGCCCAGTGGTGTGGGCGGACTCCAGCCAGGTACCACGTCAGCCCCACGTGTTTGGGATTCTTACAGGTGCCACTGAAAAAATAAAATAAAATAAATGAAATGAAATCGTGCCACTCATTCCTGGCACCCCCTCCCTTCTCCCCTTAGGCGCCCCCCCCGCACCCCCCTCCTTCCGCTGGAGGACAGAAACGCACCCCGTACGCAATCAGCCTTCTAGATCTGCTGGCTCCGTACCCCTGGATTCAGCCAGCTACAGACAGAAGACAGCCAGGAAAATGTGCATCCGGGCTCAACATACACAGAATGTCTTCTTGCCCTTGTTCCCTAAGCGATACAACAACCACTGACGTAGCATTTACACCGCCTTAGGTAATGTAAGTAACTTAGAAATGATTTAGAGCAGACAAGAAGTGCTTGTGTTCTCTGCAGAGGATCTGTGGCTTCTGCTCCCCTCAGGCTCCTGGGCCCAGTCCCTCTGCATACTGAGAGACACCGCATGTCTGTTTTATTTACTGTCCTGATCTGGCAAATCAGGGTGATTAGGGAAAATGCTGTTCGGGGGAGTGCTCTGACATCTGTCACCCCAGAGGCCAAAGCCCCAAAGGGAAGACTGTGGCAACTTCTGAGGACACCTACTCCGGCTGTGTGCTGGATAACAGCGGAGATGGGCATCGTGTCCACCAAGCCCAGCGAGCCACTGGACCATGGGCATCTCCACTTGTGAACCACGCACCCACTCTGACGCAGGTGCTTGTGTCAGTTCTGACCCTGCTCCGGGCCCCTCTGAACCCTTGACCATCTCATCTCCCCTCTCTCGGATCACTGGCTCCCTTTAGGAGGGACCAAGGGAATCACGGGGGCCATTTGGCAGGCGGTACAGGTTCTCCTGGACACCTGTCCTCCTCCAAGGCTGTTGCATCCGGATCTGGCCCAGAAGGGGGGGGGTCCTGCCGTTGGGGTGCTCGCTGTCAGGCTCCTGGTGACCCCCCTTGATTTCTTCCAGGGGTCCAGCTGAGGTCTGCCCTGCTCTGCCCGTGCATTTTGCTCCTAAGGATTCTGATGTAGTCAAAGACCATATAGGGGTAAGGTCAAACAAAGTCCTGGAGCTTAACTTGGTATTCATTAAAAGCATAATCAAGCCCAGTGTGGTGGTGCATACTTCTAATCCGGGTACTTAGGAGGCTGAGGCAGAAGGATCACTGTGAGTTTGAGGCTGGCCTGAAGTACATAGAAAGACCCTGTTTAAAACACGAGAGAGAGAGAGAAGCAGCAGCAGGAACATGGCTTGTGTTTTCTTCTGAGGCAGTCAGAGTCCAAACAATGGTTCAGGTTCTTGACTTGGGCCTCCAGGTGGAAGCAGAACAAAGCTGGACCTTCATATTTGAAATGTCTTTGGATATAGATATTTTAATCCTTTTAGAGAAGTCACCAGAACAAGCTTGATTAGCCTGAAAATTACCTGGCCGCTCTCATCCCCCTTCCGGAGGGCACACACCAAGATGAGAGTAGTTCCCAAGGTTCCCAGGGCCGCCTGAGTACTGATTACTGACCTCTACCAAATGTCCAGTTCCCTGAATGTCTCCACCTTGTGTCCGGTACTGGTACCACTGAAGTCCCAGGAAAGCACAGCCTCTTGCGTGACTGAGACCCCCACAAACAGAGACGGCCACTTCCCAGAGGCGGCACCACCACTGGAGAAGCCGAGAGGATTCCTCTCCAGCCCTGAGGCAGGGCTGAGACATCAACAAGCCCCGCCCGCTCTTTGCACCCTCGACAGCTGGCCTCCTGCCTTCCAGGCTGGGCCCCTGGGGTCCCCTGCAGCCGAGCACCCCCCTCCAGCTGCTGCTCAAGGTGGGGTCCTGTCCTTCTCTTTTACCTTTCAGTTAAAGCTTCTGCATGTATGTTTGTGCTGTCGCCTTAGGGTCAGTACCCATTATCACTAAAGCAAAGACCTTGCTGGCTGCTGCTGCTGAATTCTTGAAAACCATGCATACTTGCGGACACACTTAAGTTGCATACAGGGCTGCGGACTTTTCTGAAGCGGCCCGCAGCCCTCTGTGGTCAGTCTTCCTTGGCAGCCGTTCTGGGCATCTTGTTGGTTGTGTGTATTGCGCCCACCTGCCTTCTGTGGCTAAGGGCACCAGGTGGCCTCTCCCGTCCTGGGCTCCCATGCCCCTCCTGTGATGTGTGAACCCCTCCTGCCTCTCCCCCGGGCCTGGGAGGAGCCACCCTGAGCTTCCCAGCCACACGGGGCTTCGTGGCCTCGTGAAGGGTATTTTCCCACGTCTTCCCGAGGAAGGTTAAGTATCTCTGGCCTTTCAGCAGTCATGCCTTTCTGCACCTTGTCTGAGTCCTGCAACCCCTCCGTCCAGTCTGCGGGGCGGCGCTGACACCGGGCATCACTGAGCACGGCCTCCCTCTCCCAGGGCCCGGACACCGTCCGTATTAGTTTCCTGTGGCAGCTGGAACAAAAACCTGCAGACTGCGTGGCTTAAAAATGACATCAGTGGGCTGGGGATATAGCTCAGTGGCATAAGCACCTGCCTGGCAAGCACAAGGTTCTGAGTTCAGTTCCTGGCATCAAAAAAAAAAAGAAAAAATGACATCAATATTTTTTCACAGTTCTTGAGGCTGGAAGTCCGAGACCAAGCTGTCATTAGCTCTTCATTTCTTCCGGAAGCTCTGAAGGCAAAATTAGTTTTCTTGCCTTGTCCAACTTCCGGTGGCCCCAGGCATCCCTTTCCATGGGACTGCATCACTCCAGCCTCTGTCTCCGTCTTCACACCTTTGCCCTCTCTGTGTTCCTCTCCACTGGGTGTGTTTTTGAAACAGGGTCTCATACTGCAGACCCAGCTGGCCTTGAACTCAAGGCTATCTGCCTGCCTCAGCCTCCAAGTGCTGGCATTGCAGGTGTGCACCTCCACGCCCGGCTCCTCTGTGCGTCTTTTATAGAGGCATTTGCCAGTGTATTGAGTGACCAGTCAAGATTTCATCTTGAGAGCCTTAATTACTTCTGCAGAGATTCTTCCCCACAGAAGGTGACATCCAGGGGCTCTGTGAGGGTTAGGATGTGGTCACGTCTCTTTTGGGGGCCACCGTGCAGGCCATTACACCACCCTTTGACATGCCCAGCAGTCAGTAAATATTTGAAAATGTTCCACAGCTTTAGCCACTAGGGAAATGCAGATCAAAACCACACCAGGATTCCACTTCAGCCCAGTCAGAGTACAAATCAAGAGTACAAAATTCTCTTGTCAAGAATACAAAAAACAAAAAACAGTGCGGAGGACCTACAGGAAACAGAGCATTTCAACACTGTTGGTGGAAACATAAATTAGCACAGCCAATCGCTGATAAATCAGTGAGGAAATCCCATAAAAACTAAAAATACTGCTCCCATTTCACACCGCTGTACCACTCCTTGGAACACACCTGGAAGAATTCAGTCAGTACTACAGAGGGAAGCCTGCATGCGCATGTTCACTGTGGTGCAATTCGTAAAAGGCACCACACAGAGCCAGCCTAGGTGATCATCAGGGCATGCATGGATAAAGACACTGTGGTACGTATACATGGTGGAGTATTAGTTAGCCCTAAAGAAGAATGAGACTTTGTCTTTTGTAAGAAATGGATGGACCTGATGGACCTGGAGATCATCATACTGAGTGGAATAAGCCAAACTCAGAAAGGCAAATCTCTTATGTTCTGCCTAACATGTGGAATAAAAAAAAGATGACAAGAAATTAGAGGGGAGAACATTAGACCAGAGGAAGGGGGGAGGGGGAGGGAGCCGAAAGGGCAGGTATTAAAAATGTGCTATATTAAAATTTTTTAATTAAAATTTTAAAATGTGATATATGCATTGAAACAAAAAACTGTAGAACCCAGGGCAGGGTGGGTAAGATAGGTCCAGGAGACAGAAAATGTGCACAGAATGTGATGTGCATGCACAAACCTGCCAAAAAAAAAATAAGTCTTTACAACCAATGTGCACTCATAAAAATGTGAAAAAATCCCCAAGAATTTGAATGTTTATAAAAGCTTTAAAAATGAAAACTATTTATTTACTTATTTATCTATTTATTTGTAGAAATCAGGATCTAGCCAAGGTACTTGGCTGGTACTTATGGTATTCCTGCCTCAGCCTCCTGAGGGCTAGAATTACAGACATACACCACATATTAATTGTAAATAGTACAGTATGGGTCAAAATAACTAGTAAAGTACATACTAAGTATAAACACTGTCTAACTTGTACTGCACACAAGCTTCCTAAGAAGTTATGTTTCACCAAGCCTTATAGTAAATTTTGATGCTCATGACATAAAGTATGTAAAGTTGTCAATCAAAGTCTGCTTTTATGTAACTATTTTCACTTGAGCTATTATTGTTATGTATTTTATAAAGAACATTCTTAGGCATGGAAATTACTTAAAATTCCCATAAAGAAAAAAGAAAACTTCCATTTGAGGACACATGGACTTCAGGAATAACTACTTTCATAAAACTACATAATATTAGTGGTAGGTTTCTACTTCAACTAATTTAAAAAATAACAGGCTTATGTGTCTCAGATCATGCTTAAGATGATATTGCCTGGCCAACTGGAACAAACCAATAAACACAAAACTATTGTCCTTTAATGAACAATTTTGACCGAAAATGAGATAAAAATCAACATCTGTTGAAAATCACCAGGGGCTGGGGATATAGCTCAGTGGAATAAGTGCCTGCCTAGCAAACGCAGGGTCCTGAGTTCGATCCCCAGTACCGCAAAAAACAAAAAAGAAAATCACCAGAACTCAAGATAACCCTGGCATGTCACTACATTTAAAAATAGCCTTTCCATCAAAGGAGGTCAAAATATCTTCAAATGTGTTGTTTAAATATATTGTTCAAAATGTGCACAACAAAAGATTAGCCTACTCGCAGCCAAGTCATCTTGTCTTGCTAGAATATTAATTTGGGAACAATAAATTAATCTTAACTGATCGATACCAAGGTTGATAATATCAATAATTCATTGAGTGGGTGACCAGGAGAAGGGACCTGTGTTGTGTTTCAAAGGAAAGTTTATGTCAGATGACCTCAGGCACAGAAGGAACTTCTGTCCTTGTGTCATAGTCTTTGTGGCCGACCTGGAGAACAAAGTTGGCCACGTGAGGTGGATGACAAAACCAGTCCAAGCTTGAAGGAGGAACAGGGGGCTGGGCTGTGTAGGTGGAGGCGGCTCTGAGCTATCAGAAGCCTGACCCGTGTAGACCTCCACCGTGTCCCAGATGACCGAGGGGCCTTCATTGGACCCGTCTGCCCTGCTGCACTGAGGATTCGAACCAACATCCAGAGAAATCTTGGGCTTCTGATTCTTGCAACCTAAAATATCCTAACTCATCGCTGTATCTTCTTGAACAAAGATTTACTTTGCCCATCTATTTTCCACATGAGGTAGTGCAAATGCTAGGCAGGCAGTGACTTTTCCTGGGCTGTGATGATTTCCCCACTCCTCAGCCACAGAGCCCTTGGTCCCTGAAGTCCATGTGGCAGATGAAATTTTTAAAAACAAACCAAGGAAAACCTCAGAGCCACACTTTGGCTGGGTTTTACCTTCTTCCTAGACATTTACTACTATTCCTTCCATTTTATTTTATTTTATTCCTTTTTCCTGATGATTGTTTCCTTTATTCCTTTGTCAAGCAATGAAAGATTGTTGCCAACATAGAAGGAAATGATGGACCAGTGGTAAAGAAGACCTGATGTTCCCTTGAATAAAAGCACACATGCCACTGTATACACACACAGAGTCACACCCAGTGGTTTTCAGGATTGCCCTCTGAATTTGGTCTTATCTTGGCTAAAATCCTGGAAGCAAGAAAATGCCTCACTGGGTGTGATTTCACTTCTTCTGCAGAGCCTCAGCCTTTGGGTCTGCCCCGCAAAGGTGTCATCTGTCTCCTTTCAGCATCACTGGCAGAGAAACTGTATTTTCTCCCTTACCCTGGAGTTGACCTGTTCCCCCTCCGCATCCAAGCCTCAGCCTCAAATTCTGGGCTTGCTTCAGAATTGCAAGTTGCAAGAAGTCTGGAGATCCCCGGATGCCAAGCTGGTCCACACAAGGCACAAAGGGTGTTTGCCCTGGCAGGGGACTTGGTTTCGCAGCACTCACCAGACTTTCAGGGGACAAACAAAGTTCTCAGACCTCACCTCCCCAGAGATGGTGTCAGCACTGTTCTTCCTCCTCTGCTGCTGCCACCCACTGTCCCCACGGAGCACCGAATGGCACCATGCTCCTCACCAGGGACACCAATGGCCCAGCGGAAGCTGCAAGCCACCATCCAGCAGAATCTGCAACCCACTGCTGCCGTCCTTCAGGGCCACTGCTGCCACTTGGAGAAATGGACCTACCCACGGGTGGGGAGAGACAGCACTTAAAACAAAGTGGCCTTCTTGGGATGGGGTGTGACTCAGACGTGAGAGGCACCGAGTCCCTGACGCGCGCCCTTCACTGGCTCTGGGAAGAAGTGTGCTTCGAACTTCAGCAGCCCTGTCACCACCACCATCGCTGTCGAGGTAGTCCACACCAAGAGCGGGATGGAGGTCCAGTCTTGGCCATGGATCTCAGTACAGTAGGCTATAATAATATGTGTGTGTGTGTGTGTGTGTGTGTGTGTGTGTGTGTGTGTTACTGGGGATCAAACCTAAGGCCTACTCACTGAGGTACATCCCTGACTCTTTTAATTTTTAAAAAAGTTTTGATACTTAGGGTCTCACTAAGATGCTAAGTTGCCCAAGCTGGGTTTGAACCTGTGATCTTTCTGCCTCAGCATCCCAGAGAGCTGGAATTACAGAGGTGGATCACCACATCTAGCTAGGGTACAGCATTTTTTAAAGCTGATTTCTTTAGTTCAGTGAAAGATAAATTTAGTGAATATCTTTGCTCTTCTGCAGCTATTGGCAAAAGCAGCATATCTTTCCTTGACCATAGTGGAGCAAGGGCTATCTCGGTATTGGGTACATGTTTCCAAGTCCTGGAGAGGAGGTGGGCTGTAGATAAGGAAATCAGGGTCCTCGGGGAGGGCAGGGGACAATCCCTGACCTTGTTCCCTGGGAATCAACTCCAAGATCCCTGGCCTAATGGCCAGAGCAGCCCCAGTTAAGGCTGAAGTGCTGCGCAGACAGGCAGGATGACCAGAACAAAGCCACTCTTGGAGGAACAGAGTGGGACCTGTGGTGAGGGGGAGACCAGCAGAGGGCGCAGAGGGTGGGCACCACTGGTGTAAGCTCCTGTGCCGCTCTCAGCTCACCTGTGTGAAGGGAAGTGGCTTGTGTGTGAGATGAAAGAGGTTTGTTTGGGAGCAGAAGGCCTTGGGCTTGAGCCTTGGGAGACTCTGGGGCCTCTCCTCAGAGGACGCCTCTACCAGCCCAGAAGCTGCCCATAGTCACTTCTTGGCCATCAGTGCCTTTGATTGGATGTTGCTAAGCTGCCTTCTTGAAAGACTTTACCAGTGTATCTCCTACCAAAGACACAACTGTCTCTCTGGAAATGGGGAAGGGTTCTGTTATTGTTGAATGTGCATTTATTTGACCACTACTGAGAGCAAGTAAATGACCACTTGTTCTTAGGCTATTTTTACTGTCTCTTATGGGCCCTAAAATTCCATTTGTAGGAATCTAATCCAAAGAAATTTTCAGCCAGTTGTGGTGGCTCACATTGGTAATCCCAGTACTCAAGAGGCTGAGGCAGAAGGATTGCTGTGACTTTGAGGCCAGCCTGGGCTACATAGTGAGTTGAAGTGCAGCCTTGAACTGCATAATGATACCCTATCTCAGAAAAAAATTTCTTTTCAATGCTTCCCTAATCGGAAAAAGGCCCTGGGCTCAATCCCCAGTGGTGCCAAAACACACACACACATAGACACACACACACACACACACACATAGACACACACACACACACACACACACACACCCCAAAACAGTCTCAACTAAATCATAAACATAGATTCACGTGGCATTGCCAGTGACAGAAACACGACATGTGAGAAATAACCCAAATGTCTATGAGTAGAAAACAGGTGCCTATATGGATTCAGGTGTCTCCACGCTGTGGAAAGCCACAAAGAGGAGGGAGGTAGAATTCAGCAGTAGAGAGCTTGCCTAGCATAGCAGGGGCTCTGGGTCCCATCCTCAGCCTTGGAAAAGGAAAGAAAACGAAAGAAAAGAAGAAAAGAAAAAAGAATAGGAAACAATGTGGTTGTTGAAAAGGTTGAAGTTTTTCCTAAAAACAGAAGTTCCATTTGATCCAGACATTCTCCTTCTTGGTATCTTTCTGAAAGAGTTAAAAGCATCATACCACAGCGATACATGCACACTCCTGTTTATAGTGACACAGTTCATAATAGCTAAATCTTGGCAGTGGCCCAAATACCCATCAACTGATGAATGGCTAAAGAAGAGGGTTTTTAAAAAAAATATAGTGGAGTACTACTTTGTCATAAAGAAGAATAGACTTGAGACATTTATAGGTAAATCAATGCACGTTGAGACCATAATCTTAAGTGAAATAGATCAGGCACACATTTTTAATATTGCCTTGTTTCTCTGTGGGAGAAACCCAAGGGGTAAATAAGGAGTAAAATGGAGCGGAGAGACTGGGAAGCAGGAAGAACATGTCCATAATACAGATTAAAAAAAGAATGGAAAAAAAAATGGAAATCAAGCTTTTATAAATGGGAGGGGAAAGGAGGTGAAGGGAGAGGAGGGAAATGTGAAAAAAGAAAAGTGAAGATATGTCCTCTCCAGGTACAAATTCCTATGATGAATGTGATCACTATGTACGGTGAATATGCACCCAAGAATTAATTTGAAAAACTGAAGCTTTCCAACATACATGGACAGAAAATTATTTCAGAAATGTGGGTAAATTTTAAAAATGTGCAATACATAACAAATGTGCACTCCATTATGTTTTAAAAATGCGCTTACACATACATGTGCAGATATTCACAGACGAGAGACTAAGACGAAGTGAGAATACTGATCATGGTTAACTGGAAAAAGAGAATACTCCTCAGACTTCTGAACTGTGTGAGTGCTGGTGAAGAAAATGTATTCATGCACCGCAGAAGATGGAAAAGCGGGGTGAGCTTGCCTTTGCGTTGAAGGCAGGCTGGTTCTAAGCTTTGATTTGGCCATGTTGTCTGTCCACTGGAAAAAGTGCTCACCTCAGAAAGCCTATTTTTCCTAGTAGTTAATGTTATGCAATTGACAAAAAAAATTGTATATATTTAGGGCATAAAGCATTTTGATGTATGCATGCATTGTAAAATGAACACCAAAATCAGGAGAACTAACATGTCTATTAGGTGCCCCATTGTGGGGACAAATTACTGGACACTCACAATTTAAAGGAGAGGTTTTCTTGGCACATGATTTCAGAGGGTCCAGTCCATGGTTAGCTGGCTTCCGTGCAGGAAGAGCATGGTGGAAGAGTATGATCCTAACAAAGCTACTTAGTCCATGGCATCCCAGAAGCAGATCAAGGGAAGAGTATTAGTCCGAGCCTGGAAATGCCCTGCAGAGTCAGTGTTACAACCGCGAAAGGCTGAAGAACCTGGAGTCTGATATTCCAGGTAATGGTAGAGGCAAAAGATGCATTTGCTCAGGCAGAATGGAACTTTCCAAAGACTAAACAACTTCCTCCTTCCTTCCCTTCAATTCCATCCAAACTAGAAGCCTCCTGGATGCTGCCACCCACAGTCAGGGCAGATCTTCCTCATCAGTTTGCTGGCCTGCCTGCCAACCACTCTGGAAATAGCTGGAACTGTGCTTTACTAATGATGTTTCTTAATCCAGACAAGTTAACATATCCCAGTTAATGGTCACAATACCCAACATCTTACAATTACTCTTTCTTTTGGGTTTGGTGGGTTTCTTTGTTTTTGTTTTTGTTTTTGGTTTTTGTCTTTTGAGACAGGGTCTTGCTGTGCAGTTCAGGCTGGCCTTGAGCTCACTTTGTAGCCCAGGCTGGTCTCAAACTTGCAACTATCCTGCTGCTTCAGCCTCCCAAGTGCTGGGATTACGGGCATGTGCCACCACACCTGGCACAATTACCCTTTCTTTCTTTCTTTCTTTCTTTCTTTCTTTCTTTCTTTCTTTCTTTCTTTCTTTCTTTCTTTCTTTCTTTCTTTCTTCCTTCCTTCCTTCCTTCCTTCCTTCCTTCCTTCCTTCCTTTCTTTTTCTCTGTTTTTCTTTCTTTCTCTCTCTCTCCCTCTCTCTCTCTCTTGCTCCCTCCCTCCCTCCCTCCCTTCCTTCCTTCATTCTTTCCTTCCTTTCTCTCTGTGAGGATGTTTAAGATCTAATCTCAGGAAATTGCAAATATACAATATATTATTACTAAGCATTGAAAGCCTGCTGTACATTGTCACAGAAAGTTGAATTTCACTCTAAAGATAACTATGGCCAATCAAGAGTTTAAGGCAATGCCTTTCAAATTTCAAACAAATCATCTGAGGCTCTTGTTGAAGTGCAGATTCTACACTAGCAGGTCTGGGATGGGCTGCAGGATTCTGTGTTCCATTCATGGTGACTCCAAGCCTGCAGGTCCATGGAGCACACTTTGGATGGCAGGGTTTCCTGGTTGCCATGGCATCTGTGCTGCTTCTGTACAGTCTCAGAGGTCAGTTTCCCTCCCTGCAGGGGGCTTCATGTCTATTATGGTTAATACATTGTGTCAACCTGGGGATCTAGAGGTTTGGCTGAGGAACTCAGCAGGAAGCGAGGGTGCTCTGCACACATCCTGAGCCTGTGGAAGAGGAGAGCATGGAGATTATGGGGGGTGCTACACACCCCTTGGGTGGGGGTAGGCGACTTACAATGTAAGGTAAGGAAAGAAGCTGTTTTGCCACCATTCCTCCATTTTTGCTCTTGTTTTTGCTGTGTTCTGCCACCATGAACACCTGCCCTCTGCCATGTGCCCTTCTGCCTCTGAACCAGCTAAGTATGGACTGAAACCTCCACAAACTGTAAGCTAAATAAACCTTTCCTTCTTTCATTTTGGGCACTGGGTATTTTGTCTCAGCAACGAGAGGAAAGTAACCAAGACAGAATTTGGTACCAGCAGAGTGGGGTCATTGCTGTTACTCTACCTGACCATGTGCTTCAAGAGCCTTTGGAAATGGCTGTGGGAAGAGTGGAAAGGTTCAGAGATGTTGCCTGAAAGAGATGCACAAGAACATCTTGAGCTGTTCTGTCTGGGAGATTCTGGTCAGACCTCTGAAGACCAGAAGGCTGATAGAAATGCTGCCAGTAAAGACAGGTTTGGAAGGTTTCTGTTCGGAAGAAGGACTGCATTGGTTGTTGGACTCCAGATGATACATGTTATTGCTTGGCAGAAAGTTTGTCTGAATTGTGCTCATGTCCAGAGACTTTGCCTAAGACTGAGATTAAGGGTGGCAGTGAATTGATTAATCTGGCAAAAGAAATTTCAAGGCAGTCGAATGTTGGGGAAGTGGCATGGCTATTGTTGGGGGCTTTTAGCCAGATTTATATTGAGAATCAAGAGCAAAGAGCCCAGCAGGATGATTTAAAATGTTGTGAGTTTGGCCAGAAAGGAAACTCCAGGAAAGCTGTGGACTGCCAAGATAAGGCTGAGGAGATCTCTATTGCTGAGAAGGAGCAAGAGAATGGAAAAGATGGCCTGAGGGCATCACGAGAAGCAGCAAGGCTCCACCCTTTGCAGCCTCAAAACCGCAAAGATGAGAGACCTTGCCTTGAGAAGGAAGCCACAGATCACCCTATTCCAGAATGGTGGCAGCATAGAGAATTTGTTCCTCAGAATTGGATTCAGCATACCCAGTAAGCCAGGCACTCGACCCCTATGGCCAAGAGAGGAAAATTTGGCTATTGCTCCAGGTGGCAGCAGACCTTGGCATCATCCATGTGGCCCTGGCTTTAGGTGCATGGAGAATGTACGAGTTCTGAGGTTAAAGAGGATTCCACCCAGATTTCAGAAGGCCTGGGTGGCCAGGCAGTGTGCTCCTGAGAGGGCAATATGTGAAGCTGTCAGTGTGAAGCAGAAGGTGAACTGGAGACCTCAGAAGCTTAGAAAAGATAAAACTGTGGATCATCTGAGGAAAGCTGCAAGGAGGGAGCAAAGCGGGCCTAGGAGAGAAACTATGGAGGCTATAACCACCAGAAGTGTCAGAGGGGTGGACTCATGCAAGCCCTTTGGAGCTCACAATGTACCACAAGTTGCTTCAGATGCTGCATGTGGAATTACAGGACATAATGTTAGCCCTGCTGGATTTTGGACTTGCTTTGGTCGCAATGCTGTATATTTCCCTGTTGGTACCTTTTGGAATGGTAATGTTTATTTTATGCCATTCAGGGGCTGGGGATATAGCTCAGTGGAATAAGTGCTTGCCTAGCAAGCGCAGGGTCCTGAGTTCGATCCCCAGTACCACAAAAAAAAAAAAAAAGAACTGTTGCATCATATTTTATGCCATTCCAAGTTGAAAGTGTTTAACTTTTCATTTGCAACTAAAGAGTTTGCCTTACATCTTGGAGGAGACTTGGGACTTGGACTTTTCAGCAATGCTGAAACTGTTAGGACCTTGGGAACTCTTGCAGATGGACTAAATGCCTTTTGCATAAAGGGATGTGCATGAGTCTTTAGGGGGTGAAATGTTATGGTTCTAATGTAATATAATGTCTTTGTATTTGGAAACTGGTTTAAAGAAGTGTGCCTCGTTGCCAAGTTGACAAGGGGTGGATTGTTATGGTTGATACATTGTGTCAGATTGGGGAGTGCAGAGGTTTGGCTGAGGTGCTTACTTTGTATATATCCTGAGTCTGTGGAAGAGGAGGGCCTGGAGATTATGTGAGTGCTACATGCCCCCTGGGTGGGGGTAGGTGGTTTAGAATGTAAGAGAGGGAAAGAGGCTTCTTTGGGTCCTCTCTTTTTTGCTGTGGTTCTTTTTGCTGTGTTCTGCTGGCATCAACGTTTGCCCTCTGCCATGTGCCACTCTGCCTTGGAGCCAGCCAAGTATGGACTGAAATCTCCACAAAGTGTAAGCTAAATAAACCTTTCCTTCCTTCTTTTTGGGCATTGGGTATTTTGTCTCAGCAACAAGAGAAAAGTAACCAAGGTAGTGTCCCTAAAGTATCAAAACATATGTGATGGAGAATTGGCTGAGTTACATCAAAATACATGAGTTTGTCCCCTGACACACTGTCTGTGTCTGTAACTATGTGTAGTCTTAATAAATGCACGTACATGGGTCTCAGGTAAACATATTGGTTTAAATGAACATTTGCTGGTTGGGAAACAAAAACAAGATTGAGATGAAAACACACTACATTAAACATTTTCTATAATTCCCACAGACAGATGCTAGGGATAATGTTTTGGTTTTGGTGGCAGCTCACTGAGCTCACTGGCATGTGATTTATTTCTCTGAATATGTATGAGTTTTGATGAAGATGTTTTGCTGCAAGAAATCAGTCAGGCTCTTCCTTTACATCCCAGCTGTAATGTCCTTAATTTTGTACCACTGTGCTGTATTTATTCTTGTTTATGAATCTGTATTATTTTTAATGTCCCATTTTATTATTGTGGCAGTAAATGTAACCATTTTCTCATTCCCTGAGTTTCTAACTTGGTGGATACATATACTGAACATTAGGCAATGTAAATGTGATGAAAATCTGGTACAATAGGAGGAGATGATCTTAAATTTCTTAAAATTCTTTTCTGTCATCTTAAGTTTCTTTCTTGCATTGCTGGGATTGCACACAGGGCTTTGTGCACGTGAGGCAAGTGCTCTGCCTCTACCCCAGCCCCTATGTTGCCTTTTATAGAGAGAGACATGTGTTTTAAAAATACTGGCTGAGATATAGAACCATCATCAAAATCATAATATTATACACTAATAGATGGAGCATTGGCAGCATTTTATCAAGTAATGTAATTGCAGTAAAGCTGCAGTGGAAAGTAGCTTATTAAATTGAGGACAGAATTAGAATTTGTATCAAATTAATGTCCCCAAAAGAACCTACTGTAAAACAAATGCTCATAAGTATATAACTAATTCCCCCTGCTGTACAAAGGCATGGGAGGAGGGAGGATGGGAGGACAGAACTGGGGCCAAAGCATTTCTATAAATGATGACACAGTAGCCAGGAATGGTGGCCCACACTTGTAATTCCAGTACTTTGGGAGGCTGAGTCAGGAGGATCACAAATTCTAGCATAGCCCGGGCAACTTAGTGACTCAGCAAGCCCCTGCCTCAAAATTAAAAACAAAATTAATGCTGGAAGCTAAAATAGGTAAGACTCTTAAAGACATTGGTGTAGGCAAAAACTTTATGACTAAAACCCTGATGGCACAAGAACTATCACAAAGAATCAACAACTGGGATCTCATCTTATTAAAAAACTTTTGCACAGCAAGGGAGAACAGAGTAAAGAGATAACCCACAGTGTCAGAAAAAAATGCTTGCCAGCTGTTCCTCAGACAAAGGATTACTATTGAGGACATATAAAGAATTCAAAAAAATCAGACCTCTCAAATTTAAAGACCTAATTAAAAAATGGGCATCTGAGATGAATACACACTACTCTGATGAAGAAATACAAATAGCAAATAAATGTATGAAAAAATGTTCACCATCACTGGTCATCTGCGAAATACAAATTAAAACACAGATTCCATTTCACCCCAGAAAGAATGGCTATCATCCAGAAATCAACCAGTGACAAAAGCTGGAAGCGCTGTGGGAAAAAGGAACACTTTTCCACTGGTGGAAGTGTAGCCTGGTGCAACCACCATGGAAATCATTGTGGAGATTCCTCAAAAAGTTAGGATTGGAGGTCCCATTTGACCCAGGTATTCCTATTCTGGGTATCGTCCCAGAATAATTAAAAGCATCATACCACAGGCACAGGTATATATGTGCACCCATGTTTATGGTAGCACAATTTGTAATAGCTAGATCTTACAAACTGCCCAAAGGCCCATCAAGCAAGGAATGGATAAAAAAAAGGTGTGATCTTTTTGTACAATGGAGTACCACTCAGCCATAAAGAAGGCTAAACTGGAGACGTTTATAGGTAAATGGATGCAACCTGAGGCCATACTCGTAAGTGAAATAAACCAGATGCACACGTTTAAACATCACATTATCTCACTAGTGTGAGAAGCTGAAAGAGTAAATAAGATCCAAAATGTACAATAGATATTGTAAAATGGGAAGAAACTGCTCAAAAGGAAAGGAAACTGGGATGGGGGAAAGGAGAAAAGAAGGAAGGGAAAAACAAAAAAAAATAAAGATAGTTAAATAGTTTTACCACTAGAGAAGACAGTTAAATAGTTATATTACTAATTTCTCTTAGTTCATTGAAAAGAAAGACTTGTGGCAACATTGTTGGGGCAGTTCTTTTATTTGTTTTTTTTGTTTTTTGCGGTACTGGGGATCGAACTCAGGACCCTGCGCTTGCTAGGCAAGCACTTATTCCACTGAGCTATATCCCCAGCCCCTGTTGGGGCAGTTCAATGCCGATACCATGTACTCTGCGTAGCTAATTTAAAGATAATAATACACAATGTATTAACCATGGTTACCCTCTTCTCATCTTGTTTTGAAATTTGGTTTTTATTTTTTTCTCTTTAAAATAAAAATAAATTTACCTTGTGGAGAATCTATGAGTTTGACAGCTTCTTAATGCTTAAAAGATTTTCCTGATGAGGTCTATGGTGATACTAACAAAAAAAAAATTTAGAAAGGGTGGTAATGTAGCTCAGTGCAAAATCCCTGGGTTTAGTCCCTGGTACCCCTTCCCTGAATCTCAAATGTTCCAGTTCAACATTTTAGATGTTTTAATGGGTCAAGGGCACATCACCGCTCAGCTTGTTTTCTCAGGTGCAGAGCTACTCTAGATTCAATGTTAGAATCTCATTTCTCTCAGGTTCTCTCTCAGTGTGTGTGATACATATAGTTTCATCTGGCTGGGAATTAGTGCATCTATAAATCATATCTTTATCACCTTAGCCCCTTTAACCCCAGCTCTCTCTTCCTCTCTTCCCCTGATACCTTTGCCCATCTTCAAAAGTCGGCCTCCCTTGTCCTGGCATCTGTCCTTTATTTTAGGCTCTAACTGATTTGCATCTTGGATTGCTCATGTAAGAGGAATCATGTGATCAGCATGAGGACTGTAGAGGGCTGGGGGAGGTAAATACAAGCTACATCCAGGGAGACCGGCACAGGGACTTTTCTGACACCCTCTGTCTGGCTTGATGAGAAAGTGGTGATCCTGTTTTGTAGCTAAATCTGCTCCACCCACTGAGCATGTTCAGTGCCACCCTTGGACCTTGAGAATGTGATCCAATGGACTGTTTCTTTTCCCCCCAGTGCATAATCGAAATCCTAACTCTCAAGGTAATGGTATGATGATGTGGCGCCTTTGGGACAATAGGACATTAGGGAAGAACCCTCAGGATGGGATTAGTACCCTGATGGAGACCTCAGAGAGCTCACTGGTCCCTCCTTCCTCATGAGGACACAGCAGGAGGCGCCACCTGTCAGTGGTGAAGCAGACCCTCCCTGGACACTGGCACTCCTGGAACAAAGATCTTGGACTTCTTAGTCTCTAGAACTGGCAAGAATACATTTCTGCTGCTTGTGAGTAATACTGCTTATGGTACTTTGTTATAGCAACCCAAATAAAGACAATAGGTATTGTTTTGTTGAGTCAATTATAAAATCCAAGTCCAGGTCAAGATGGCAGGCTCCTTGGCTACTTCACCTACAGCATCTTTCTGTCCAGTTAACAAATGTGTGCCCTCTTCTGCCCTCGAAATCTAGCCTCGATGGGCTGGAGCCTTTGCCTAGCATGCACGAGGCTCTGGGTTCTATTGCCAGCACCACAAGATCAAAAACAAAAACAAAAAAGTTCTAGCTTTGAAATTATTTCAAGAGGATATATTCTGAAGCATATTAAAATGATACAGCGTGGTGCCAGCAGTTTAGTTGCAAATATTATCTGACAGATAAGTATCAGTGATAAAATAATAAAAAGCTGTTAAATTCAAGTCTCACATATTTGGGTAACAGTTTTTCAGCTTTTTTTAATGAGTTTTTTTTTAATTTAGGGGAGGAAATGCGTGGCCTTGATCATTAGGATACTGAAAAAAGGCTGAGTCTGTCTTGGTTCCTGATCGACCATGAAAGCCTCACATGTGGTTGGTGAATACCAACAGGCAGTTCAAATAAAGGAAGATTTGGGACTTGGAGCAGGGGTCTTGCTTTGATTTTCTGAGTCACCCCAGCTCATTGTCCGGGGATGCATACACTCCTCTTCCCTGGAAGGGGTATCGCCCTTGTCACTTGTGCAGAATTTTATTCTGTTATTAGAGAAGCAAGCACAAGAAATCTCAAGACAGAGGGTGAACGCCACCCTGAGTATCCAGGAGGTTGAACAATTAAAGAATTTTAGCTATTTGGTAGAGTCTTTGCGTTACTGATATAGAAACCTATAAGACATAATAGGTGATTAAGTTTTTGGGAAGTGCCGGACTTGGGCAGGAGCGTTGTCTGTTTCCTCTGTCCTTGGAGAATCACACACAGTTGTTCTTCTAGATGCTTCCCCAGTGCTAATGCAGACTATGGTGGTGATACAGGGGCGGCCTGGTCATGTCCTCCCACGGAGTGCCATACAGACACAGAGCACACATCTGCGGATGACAGGCCCCAGAAGTAGGACAAGTTCAACAAAATGCCTCATACACAAACCTGAGATGACAGCCCACCCTCGCACCTCACGGACAGTTCACTTGAAGGACGGATGCAGCAGAGTGCCTCGGTGGAGAGAGAGGAAAATACATAAGCACAATGAAGTACAGGTGCAGCACAGCATTGTTACGCTCACTTTCTGTTTTCCCTGTAAGGTGTCAGCCCAGTCGTTTGATCCATGGGCCTCTTGCCCAGCCTTCCACACTGCACAGTGACCCCGGCCCCCTTCCCGTGCCTTAACTAAGGTTAAGTCAAGGACTCTAGCATGGGCCACAGTGTGTTTCAAAGGCTGTGGCTCCAGAGATTTGCCACAGGTTTTGAGTGACTGAGTTGGCTGGCTCCCTGTCCCGTCTGTGCATTAGTGCTTAACCACAGCCCTCGTCTGATCGCAGAGAGCCTCGTTCTGCTGGCTGGTCAGGGACTTAGGCTCTCGTACCAGGCCACCTTCCCCTGATGGGGTCAGTGTGCAGCAGGGTTTAGCATCACTGGTTGAGGCAGCTTTGCTCTGCCCTGACTTCACAGCGAAGAGGGAACTTTGGATGAGCATACCCTACACTCTCCAAACCTCAGGACACCCTAACCCACGCAAATTCCAGGCCAACAGCGCGCTGAACAGGGGCTGCTCACCAATGGATCATTCCTCCTTCGCCAAGCCCTGGGGATTTTGAGGGGCGCCTGAAGCAGAAGGCTCCAATTCTTAGCAGAATCGTTGTAACCATCTATAAAGGATGCGTCCTGAGGCCTGGCTTCAAATGCACTTTCTAAGAAAAGTAGCCTTTGCTCTGCTGTCCTGCAGGTTTGATGAAAGATCCAAAACATCAGGCCAAATTTGGCCTCAAATTTCCCTTTCTGGTTCCTTCTTCCTTTCAAGACATTCATTGGAAGGAATAGCAATCCCTGCTCACGTCAGGAACTTATTTATCCTCTGGCCTGTATACACCTCTGTGGAGGTTTCCATGATGTTTACGTTAAAACTGCCTTCTTGTTATAATTTCCAGTCATAGGACTCATTCAGAAAGTGATTACAGAGGCTGTGCGATGTTCCTCCCATCTGTGGGCCCCTGAGGACATCATAAAAATGTTCTTGGTGGCTTTCACATCTTCTCACACCCAACACGCTGCCTCCACCTCGTGGAAGTGCTTCCCGCAAAGGTCTGTAAGCTCGTACCCAAGCTCCTCGCCCAAGCTTTGCTTCAACAGGTTTTTACAACGTTTCTCTATAAATCTTTTAAGCATCGCTGGGAGTTGAAGGGACCATACAGTGAGCACGTACATGCTCATCAGGCGAACCGTTAGCGTTCTCCTGTGGTTCCCCTCTTACACACCCATGCATCTCTGGCCACTCACCGGTTCGTTTTGTTTGGATGTTTCAGAGTCATAGGCGTCCACACACTTTTCCGAGTCTACTCTAGCCTGGATTGCTTTTGTCAGAGTTCAGTGCTGGTTTACTGGTTTGCCGGAGGGAACTCACGCACAATGCAGTACCTGTTCCCACGTATCCTGCTCAGGAAGCTGTGAGGAACACCAGGAGGCTGTGCTAAGCCTGGATGACTCTCCTTGAAAGAAGAGCAGTTGTCTCCATTGTGTCTAAATCTGCGCCTATTTCCATGTATTCATATGCACTGGCTGGGACTTTTTCTTATCCCCTCAGTTGGCTTTAAGCAGTGCAAACTGGTCCAGCCAAGGTGCTGATGTGTAGTCTTTGAAGCAAAGAAGATGGGGCAGTGCTTCCCTTCCACCTTTAGCTCCTAAAAAGACAAGCGTCAGCTGAGGTGGGATGGACAGCCTCGAGATAGGAGACTATGATTTCCCAGGGCATAAAAAATTACATATCGGAGCTGAAGCCCAATCCCAAAGCATACCTCCGTGTGATATGCAGGTTACTCTTCCTGCAGATCCTTCTCTCTGCCTATTGCAGAGGGCATTTCAGGCCTCCCGCCTCACCCAGCTCACCGCACTCACATACTTCCTGCCGTTCTCACAAGCAGTCATCCTCAAGCTGCTCCCTTCTTCACGAATTAGTAAAACCCAGGTTCTGCCCTGGATTAAGGCCTTTGTTCTGGTTAGCCATCATCGCAGCAGGACCCAGGGTCCCCTTGGCTCCCCACCGTTTTGTATATATTCCTGTGTCTTTATCTATGCTGTGGGTTGCACTGGGAGTGGTAGATAGGAATTAACTGCATAGAATTCCAAAAACTTTTCTATGGAATTACAGATATAAACTTCCTGGACCTCAACGAGGACTGGGAAGGGTAGTTAAGAGCACCCCAGAAGGTTCTAGAAGGTTCACTTTCCAGGCAGCATCCTCCATCCCTCCCCCATACCACCCACTGCTCTGATTGCCCCTGCTGTTAGCATGGGTTCAGCCATATAGTGGTTTTGCTTGATGTAGAATCTGTCTGTCGCTCCTTCTGGCACACACCCAACACTGTGTGCAGAGAAAGTAATGTCCCCGCAATGAACATGCACAGACATTTTCTGGCCACCATACCCTAAACAGCACAGTACAACAACAGCTATGGACACGATGTGGTAGGTCTATACCTGGATCTCTCTGTATCTTCAGGGCGATTGGTTCCCAGACCTGCTCCCAGAGCAGCCTTTGGATACTCAAATCCCTTCTGTAAAAAGCACCATATTTCCCTATAATCTCTACACTTCCTCCCAGGCATTTGAGTCTTCTCTAGATTGCCTATAATTCAATATCAGGGCTATGTAAATAGTTGTTGTATTGTTTAAGGGATAAGGACAGGAACACAGTATCTGTTTGTGCTCAGGACAGACACATTGTCCCCAGGTATCTTTTATCTTGTGGGTGTAGAACCCATAGATACACAAAAAACTAAAACAGAGACAGAAAGCGCTCTTTTTTCTTGAATGAATAAATACTTGTTGAACATGGGTTAAGTCAACACTAGATCTATGATTTATAATGTATTTTTAAAATGTTTTTACTTTAATGTAATATAGGTGGGTCTTAATAAAGGAAATATAAAAAGCACTCTTCCTACCTCTGTGAAAAAATAAAACTTCCTAACAAAATAGTTAGAAAATAATGATAGTTAAGACACTGGGTATCACGATCTTAAAAGAGTTTTTCATGGTTTATTCCAAGTGCTCCTTGGGGAAAAGCTGTTTTCATGCGGCATCAGTTTTTTAAATTGATCCTATGATTGGATATAGCGATAGCTTGTTCCTGTGTTCTTGCTTTCATTCATTGTAATGAAAGTTATGATGAATGAAGTTACTGCGGGTGAGTTAGCTGTTCTCTGATTGGTTGTCTTCAGCTTGGGGCTCTCATGAATAAAGCTATTGTAGTTTTCCGAAGCCTCTTTGGGGATATGGGTTTTCACTTCTCTTGGGTAAATAACCCCAGAGTGAAGTTTCCAGGTTGTAGTATGAGTGTATATTCAGCTTTATGAAAAACTACTAGACCCTTCGAAGACTCATCTTTTAAACTGCTAAGACACTAAGGTTGTACACATGTAGATGGAGAAGAACAGCATACGGGTGAGTCAGTGCTAAGTCTTTCAACCTTCTCTGCTCTCTGGGTAATTATTTACTTATATAAAATGGTGCAGAGAAACAGATTAAAGAAGACCATGGAAGTTCCCTGGGCCCCTGTACATTGGTAGTTGTCTCTTTATCTCTAATCACGCTTCATTTTTTACAATGTGCACCACAGCAGGGGTTGGTGGTGCATGCCTGTAATCTCAACTACTCAGAAAGCCACCTCAGGAAGACTGCAAGTTCAAGCCCAGCCTGGGGAACTTAAGATGCAAAACCCTGTCTTGAAAGTTTTAAAAAGGCAGATGGTAGAGTCGTACACTAGCTCAGCGCTTCCTGAGTCCCCGCTCCAGTGCTGCAAAAACAAACCTGAATGGAGACGCCATTCCTCGAGAGCTCTCTCCTCAGCTCTGCCGCCCCTCCCTTTTAGGGCCGGCAACCCCCTGCGGAGGGAACCTGAGTCACCCGGAAGCATTCTGTGGTCTGCGTTTGCCCCTCTCCTCATGCGCCTGCGCCATCGCTGGAGTCAAGGGAATTACAGCCCACCTACCCGAGATAGAAAGACTCTCTGCTAAGGAAAACGTGCAGTCAAGAAAGCACAGAAATGACTGCTTTATTCTTTCCCTGCTTTATTCTTTCTGGCAACTTGGAGATAAATGGAGTTGATCTTAAATTTTCGCACCGCGCACACAAGCGCACACACACACACAATCAGTAACTGCGAGCGGGCTGGTGTGTTAATGAGCTTGGTTGGGGCCATCACTTCACAACTGACATAGATATCCAAGCATGACATTGTATACTGTTTGTTTTTGTCATTTTGAGACAAGGTCTCACTATGTAGTTCAAGCTGGCCTTGAGCTCACTTTGTAGCCCAGGCTGGTCTCAAACTTGCAATGATGCTCCTGCCTCAGCCTCCTGAGTGTTGGGATTACAAGGGTGTGCCACCACACCAGGCTGACGCTGTATACTTGGACAGGTTTTATTTGCCAGTTACACCTCAGTAACACTGTGGAGGGGCACATTCAGCTAACAAAGCAGATGCAGGTATCAAGCCTCAAAATCAAATATTAACTTTTGTGTTGCACTCCTTTTTCTGTAGAAAATACATGGCCATGATGTAAAATTCAAAACTACAAAAAGTGAATTAAAATATTGTCTCTGTTCTTTCTTTTTCTCCCAATCATCCACATCTTCCCAAAGACACCAACTGTGACTATTTCGAGAGATCCCAAGGTTTTCCAAGTACTTATGCATGCATATTTCCAAACAAATACAGATGTGTATCATTTGTTCTGTCATCACGCTGTGGCAGAGATTGCAAGTTGCTGGTCCCCAAGGCCGTTAGCCCACTCTTTCTGCAATAGTGCTCCAAATGGCTGCTCCTTGCTATCCAGTTAAAGCCTACGTTTTCTGGTCTTTCTTTTGAAGAACAACATTACTATATAACTAAGTTCTGCAGAACTTAGAACAGAAGACCAGATACACGTTACACTTCTTAAAAGTCTTTCTCCTTTTTTGCTAGGTGGAATGTGGATTTGATGCCTGGAGCTCAAGCAGCCTTGTTAGACCCTAAAATAGCTGCCCCAGATGGCAGTGCCACAAGATAGAAGGAAGCTGGGTCCTGTTCATGGGTTGCCTGAGCTGGAAGATCATACATTTTACCGTGGAGAAATAAAAATAAAACAAATTCCGATGATAATTTAAATTATTTCCAGAAGCATAGTTTTTTTCCCCCTATCCTGTTCACAACTTAATGTTTCTCAAACTTAGACCTTATCTCAGAGATAAGAACAGATCAAATTTATCACGATAGAATCTTTGTGTCTCCAAATATTTACATTTGAAATACTGATTAGGGGATTAAATTCAAAGATCATCTAACTGTACTCATCAGAGAGAGCCACGGATAAGGTTCGGTATGGACTTTTATCTTTGGCAAAGCAGCACCAAGTCCAACAAATTAGTTTTGAGAAAAATTCCACTAGGTGGCAGTGTTCCCCAACTTTTTTCTTGAATGAGAAATTCCAAGATTAGACTTTGCTAACAAGTTAAACATCTTGTTATGCTTTTTTAAATTTCTGAACGAGAACGTCATGTTTTTGTTATACCCTATTCTCTGAATTGTAAACCTAACTGAAGTGCTAATAGCATAATAGTAGAGTAATTGAGGGGTGAATTAACAGTGCTTGGTGGGAGTGCCCGGGCTTTGTTGCTGACTTCATGATGGACTAAATTGTGTCCCTCCCAAAGTCTGTAGGCCAAAGGCCTGAGCTCCTCCGACCTGGCTGTTTGCAGACAGAGCCTTAGGGAGGTAAAGTTAAATGAGGTCATAGAGAGGAGTCTTAATCTGATAAAGCTAGAGAGCAATCTGGGGACACACTTTGCTGGTTGTTCACTTGCCTAGCATGGCGAGGCCCTGAGTTTGATCTCCAGGGCCGAAGTGAAAAACAAGAGGTAGAACATACCCCAGATCTCTCTCCCCTCCCTCCCTCTCTCTTTCCTCCCTCTTCACACACACAGAGAAGCTGGCCATGTGTGGAAACAGCGAGGAAATATCTGTGCGCAATCCGGGAACAGAAGCCTGCCCAGGAAGCAGTCCTAGGGGCACCCTGGGCTTGGACTTTCCCCTCCAGGACTAAGAAAATAAAGGTCTGTGATGAAAGGCACCCAGTCCGTGTTATAACAACCCAGCACAACAGTGTCGTAGAAGTTCTGCCCTTATTTCTGTCAGCCCTGCCTGTCACAGTAGGAGCCACTACACTTGTCTGATAATGACAGTTGGAGGGCCAAGGGGACAGGCAAGCTGCTTCAGGGCCCGGCTTTCAGATGGTGAGTTTGGTGAGGATGGTCAGCTCCCTGACTCCCTCTCCCTGCTGGTTTCCTACTTCCTCATCCACTGGCCATTGAGTGGCCCAAGCCCATGCCTTCAGTCTCCGTGGGCATGGAGCTCAGCCCCACCGCGGCCTTCAGCGCAGCTCTACAGGGCCCTCTTCTTGGCCGGCTGGCGCCTGGCATGCGCTCTCGCTGGTTTTCTTCCTCCTCCTCCTTTGTCCGTCCTTCCCAGGTGCCTTCGTGGGTGCCTTTCCATCCTCCCGACTGTAAACATAACTCACCCTGAAGGCCTGTGTTCAATCCCCAGTACCAAAACAAACAGTAACATTGGATAACCTGGGGGTCCATCTTGGGCCTCTTTTTTGTCATCTGGCAGCTCTCCTGATGGCCATAATCAAGCTCAGGGCCATTGCTACAGCTCCTAAGCACCTTCTTGTCCCCATACTTGTCCCCCAGTGACACAGCCGCCAAGGGGACACTGCTAAAATATGAACCAGATCATGTTGGTGCTTGGCTCAAAAGCCTTCAAGTCTCTGCCTTTACTCTGAGGAAAGTTGAACAGTCTTCACCGCAGCTCACAAAGCCATTCACTGTGGGTACCTGCACCCCCAGCCCACCCCTCTTCTCATGGTCTCCTGGCCTCACTCCTACCGTGCCAGCCAATCCTGTTTCTGCCTCAGGGCCTTTGTGCGCACTGATCTTGCTGCCTGAACTATTTCTCTGCTGAGGCAGATGTTACCTCATCCTTGAGGATATCTTTATTTAAGCTGCAAACTGCAGTATTTTTTTACTTCCCACCTTCCTTTCTTCATCCGGGTTCCCCTTCAGCCCATACCATAACCTAACATGCTGTAAATTCTGCTGATTGATGTTGTTCATTTTCTGTTTTCTCTCCCCTACAATCCAAAGTCCGTGAGGGTAGGGATCTTTGTCTTTTCTTTCCACTGTTCTGGACTCAGAACTAGAAGAGTTCCTGGCATTGTGATACAGGCAGATCTGCTGAGGGACCGGAAGAACCCTCCGCTCAGGGACTCGAAGAACCCTACCATTTTGTTCCATGTGGAGAAAATTACCAAGAATGAGAAGACAGGGTGTGAAGAGGTCCCAACAGTGGTCTACCTCTCAGAGCACACAAGGGAAATTAAGCAAAAGCCATTGTATGAAAGATTTGGTGAAATTTTAGAGATGAAACATTGAGGAATCTTAATGATTGCAATAAGCTATTAAAAAAGAACAAGCAAACCTCTGGAGAAACTGGAAAGTAGGATCAATTTTAAATTTGCTGGTGATACTTACCATCCCTGCATGAATGCAAAGGAGGGGCCAGCCAAGTGCTCGTGATTTAGCCCAGGTGTCTATGGCTAAAATATATCTTTTTAAATTAGAGTTTTGTGCACTTAGGTAAGAAAATGTCATATTATTATATGTTTGGAGATGAATAATATCTTACAATTAATCCTGTTTTTTAAAATAATGACAAGCCAGGCATGGTGGTACACGCCTGTAATCCCAGCACTCAGGAGGCTGAGGTGGGAGGGTTGTTGCGAGTTTGAGGCCACCCTGGGCTACAAAGTGAGCTCAAGACCAGCCTGAACTGCATAACAACTAATCTCAAAAAGACAAAAATAAATAAATAAATAAAATAAAATAACAACAAAAAGGTAAAAGTAGATTTTTTAAAAAGTAATATACCAGTGAATTTAACTAGAAAGATCATTATACATTATTCATTCAAGGATTGTATGACTCAGTTCCCTTAAGGAAATGTCTCATTTTAATGCTATCCATAAATATTATTGGCCTGTGTTCATGTAGCTTTCTTTAATGAGCCAATAATGTGATGAAGCAGCATGATATCTCTATGCACCGGAAGAAGTTATTTGGATTTTATAAGTTCAACTGTAGTTAGATACAAATTAGCGAAAGAGGTCTCTTCAGTAAAATGTGGTGAATTTAAAGTAGGATTGACTCGTTTATATACTGAACTGCATACCTAAGTGCTTGGAAGGTGCTGGTGGCATTTGATGACATCTCTCAGTCATGTGACTGTGGTTCTTTCATATATGTTTCATTATTAGAATCATGTTTCTTGATCCTGCTGTTGGAAGAAATCTCAGCTGATGGTTGTGCGAATCTGACTGAAGGGGTTCTTAGTACCGGCAAGAGCCTCAGAAATCAGAGGCTGACACTTTAGTATTCCAAGTGAGAGACAAGAAGAAACTTGCTCAAGGATATCTAGCCATGCTGTGGGTAGCTGGCATTAGAATACAGTTCTTCCAGTTGCAGTAGCATGCTGTTCAGAAAACCCATCCACATTCCCTAATGTTGAGCAATGCTGTCCCTGTAACACCCAACATTTTTTCCTGTTTTTTTAAGATTAAAAAAAAAAATAACACAATGGCCCTGAAACAAGGTCAGCAGTTTTCTGAGGCTGTTGGTTTCAAGCAGGAGCCTAAAGAGGTATCTTTCTAAGGCCTGTTGGCCATTTCAGAACTTTAGAAATGTAATGGTCAATTCATTAGAAAGAAACAAATAACTAAATTTTATGAGAGGACTTCAAGATGGCCACCAGGTAGGCAGCAGAGAGAGAACCTCCTGGAGGAACGCCACTCAGACAAAGGAATGTAGGAATATAGCAACATGTGAAGGACAGAAGGAAAGAGGTGGGTATCCTGAACTCAGGAAGGATCTGAAATGGGAATTGAAGCCCTCAGAAAGGCTAAGCAAAACCTCTTCTGGAGGAAAGGATCAGAGATCTGCCATGGCGCAGTCGGAGGAAGAGGAGAAGGAGGAAGTCACCGCTCCAAACACACCCTTGACACACACCCTCGTTCCGGCATTCCCAACTTCAGCTTCGGAGACCCACACTCATGGAAGCCTCCTGACTCGGCCAAGGGAGAGTGGAGTTCCGAGAGCTGGTCCAGGGCTGGAGAGGGGAGGGCGCAGCCAGGAGAAGAGGCAATGGCGGTTGGGAGCAGTTGTGGAACCCAGTGTGAGGATGAGAAGTTACAACAGCCACTGGGGCAGAGTCCCCACCCTGCGGCAACCTTCCTAATCAGCGCCTGGAGAGAATCAATGCAACTAGTACACAGCCCACCATGCCCGGCTCTGCACCTGCCTCGAGGTGGTGGCCCTCTGTCTCTCTGCTGGGTGAGCTGCTACTAGTGGAGAGCAGTGGGGAATCTTGGTGGCAAGCCACGGTGTCTCCCAGGGATCCGGCCAAGGAGCAGACGGGGGTCCAGCACCACAATGGGAGGGAGATGCAGATGGAGGTGGATTGCGTGGCTCCATGCCCTTCTCACTCCACCATCAGGCTGGAAGCACGAGCTGGGCTGCCAGGACTCAGCTCCCACCCTAAACTCTCCCTGGGAGCACCTTGAGTCTCAGCAGTTTGAGCAAGCACCGCCTGTTCCTGGCAACAATGGGACAAATCCACGGTCTCCAGGACTCATCCCAAACTATTAATGTGAGCACCAAGAGGGTCTCCTTACAGCTTGCACATATGAACGTTGCATGCACCCATAGCAACAAATTAGATGAAAAGCAGCACACTGGGAGTCTGAAAAAAAACAACATACTCTATACAGCAGACCCGAGAAAATCCTCCAACTCTGTTCTAGAACTAATCTTTAAACTCAGTTCATACCCTGAACTAACACAGTGAGAACGGGCCAGGGAGATTTCAAGCCCTTATACCAAGAATCATAAGTTCGTCCAATGCCCAGCTTCAAGGGGTGGGGAACAGTAATACTGGAGATCAGGAGGAGGGAGGAGGAGAAGAAAGGGCCTCCAGCATCGAGGCAATGGGACAGAGCAGAACGGGTCACCAAGGGTGCCCCGACGGGGATGTGTGCCCCACGGCTGCTCTGCTGTGGGCCCCACTGAGGGTGCCCCACGGAGTGGACCTGCCCCACCCATAGCACAGCGACGGGGCAGAGCCGGGCGGTCCGCTGTGACCATAGGTGCTTTTCCACCTCCGACCATGGCAGTTTGTATACACCCATGTATGTTATAGTATAGTCTGAGGCAGCTATATGTCTTCCCAAGGCGAGAGTCCAGGGGTATAGATAAACCCAAGAGTACAGTTATTATCACAGGGAAGATGACTGATTGAGTGGTAGGGCAATGGAGATGAGGGAAGAGAAAATTTGAATGATCAAATGGGCCATCATCTGTGTAACTGAGTAACAAAGGTGAAGGTAACATTATGTAGGACAGCATCCAGAGCTAATTCCTTTCTGTGTTCTCTATAATTCTGTATTTCCTCAATCATTTTTGTATTAACAGAAGTGAAGATAACTTTATATTATACAGCATCCAGTGCAAATTCCCTACTATCTTCTCTATAATTTGGTATTTCCTTTAATGTTTATGTGTTAACTAATGTGAAAATAACATTATGTAATACAACATCCAGTGCTAATTCCCTACTATATTCTATATAATTTTGTATTTTTGGTATTATTTATGGCTTATTCTGGTTCATATGTCTCCATTCTTTTGTCTTTAAAATAAAAAGAAAACTAACACAACAATGGAGACAAAAATCAAAACAACACAAAAACAATACACGACCTCAAAACCAAATGATAGGAATTAACAGTGGTTGCTACATTAAATAATGCTGTCTTCAGAGAAGTTGCTCAGTCTCCCAGATGTAGGAATGTAAGATTGATCAAAGACAGTAACAAGTCACTGAAAAAACTGGAAATGATGCAGAGCTTCACCACACAAGATGGTAGGAGTTCAGCAATGATTCTTAAACTGCATATTATTGTTTGCAGATCATTCTGATTACCAGATTCAAGCATGCAAAACTGGTCAAGGAAAAATACAATTTTAAGCACTGACTGTTCCTTTCAACAAACCCCAGACATCAGCAATACACCTGTCCCAGTTAATCTTGTATGTACATATAAATTTTGTTTTTCATTTTAAAGGGAAAAGAAAGCAGGTAGATACTATGTTTAAACTGACCACGCAAGTTTGAGGAAGAACAGAGAAAGCACAGGAGAGGTTGGTCTTTGGGAATCATTGCAGAAGAGACAAGATCATGGGAATAAAGCAAACAAACCCACACCGTGAGGCTGCAGAGTGGGCCACAGGGAGTTCCTGGCACTTTCCATTTCCACTGCCTGGGAGTGTGGCCCTAAAAAAAATGGTTTCAGAACTATTGCTGTGCAGTGTGTTCTGAGGACACACATCAATGTTCTCCCTTCATACCAGATATGTCCAAATATTTTTGTAATAGTATCCATCAAACATCAGAAAAAAAGCAAATAATGGGTCCATTATTTGGACAAGGGCACATGAATATTTTCTGCATGATAAATCTGTTTTCTAGCCAGAGAGATGTTAGGTTATCTGGTAATGGAAATCCACCCAGGTTAATCTGAAATGTCACATTGCCTGCCTTTGGGTCTTTGAGTTTTTAAATTTCAAGTTGTAATAGATGGGGATCAGAAGAAAAACTATACTTTCTTAGGTATGCATGCATGTTTAAGTGTGTGCATATAATTCACATAGCAAGAGCTGTGTTTTGCTAACATGCTTGTCTGCTCAGGAAAAGTACATGAATCCCAAAGACTGGGGTCAGGCTTCCCCAACAACTAAGTTTATGATCACTAATTATTTTTTAATTGACATATGCTGGTCTGTGAACTCTCTGCCATGGACATAGGGGCTCATAAGCATGAGCATGATTTGGGATCCTGTGTGTTAGGTACCTATCTATTGTTAATAGTTCACATTCACAAAGAATAAAACACAAGCATTAAGGGGTTTAATAGTACATCGTGGTTAGTTCATTATGAGGAACATGACAACAAAAGCTAAAAGTGACAAAGACGGAAAGTACTCCTGTAAGGGGCTGAGGCTGTTCCTCAGTCTTGCCTGTAGTCAGATTTCCCTTGTATCTCACTGGCCAAAAATTATATGATGTATTCCTTCTAAGCCAATCAGAGAGAAGGGTGGAATGATCACCACTGGCTTAGACTCACAGCCTAGACCACACATTAGCATTGAAAATGGAGCATTTTCTGTTCCACATCCTTAGTCATTCGAGAAATGCAAATAAAAACAACATCGAGATTTCATCTCACCCCAGTAAGACTGGCCAGTATGAAAAAGTCATCCAATAACAGATGCTGGCGAGGCTGTGGAGAAATAGGGACTCTATTACACTGCTGGTGGGAATGCAGACTGGTGCAACCACTGTGGAGAGCCGTTTGGAGATTT